>KV751350.1:387965-438859 GCA_001698575.1 Mola mola | reverse complement strand
CAGCGGTTTAGCGCACGGATGGGAGATTGTGGGGGAGCTTTCTCACTCGGGCAATTTGATATAATATCCTCATCTAATAACAGTCATTTCTTCGGTCACATAGCTTCCTTGCTTCTAACGGGGTTCTGAATGACTACCTTGTGAATTACCTGCGAGAGTCATACCACTAATGGTTTTTTAATCACCTTGAAAATCACTATATCCACCGCCTAAGCCACTGTCTTTTACTTGTAGAGAAACTTCTCACTTTGCCTTAATGATCTTCCCAAGTGCAGGATGTTATTGTTTGTTTTTTCTTATCCTGGTGTGTTCCTGTCGGGTGTGAAGGTGGTTCATTCTTAATGGCATCTGCCTTTGGGAAATGTCCAATTTATTCAGCGGTTATCCCAAATCATCTCTGACGATCCACTGGAATTCTTTTTGAAAGAATGAAAAAGCAGGCTGGAGAAACAGGAAGAGGTACTGTGATCCCTGTGCAGAATGTGGGGGGGAGGAAATGTAAATTGAGTCAAAACCATAAAAAGATGGTATTACACTTCCATGGCGTAGCGTCACTGCCGAGGGTAACTAATAAGGGAATTAATCCCACTGCTACGCCTCAGAGGCTTCCCCTGCCTCGTCCTGCTCTCCTAATCTATCATTTCCTCCTCTTACAAACAAATACTACGCTCATTCACTCATGCCATTGTGGATATAATGGAGTAAACGCAAAGGCGTGAAAATGCCACCGGTTTAGGTGTCGGCTCTTGTCGGTGTAGAACTTGTATATCTAAAAACGCAGCTTGCTGGGACTTGGCATCGCCTTGCGAGCGAATCACAGTTTTGCTCTGAGTGTTTGCCAACTCCTCACAGTCATTAAAGTGGTTTGGGAAAGGGCCAGAAGTGCCCGTTTAGAGCACAAACATTTAACTAGTTCACTGCTATCCTTTATTACATTCTCGGAAAATAAGGTGTCAGCTTAGGCGGCAGCAGGCAAATCCTCCGAGACACATGAATGCAGCAGCAGTGCAATTTTCCAAAAGCAGCGGAGTCGGGATTGATGTCCGTCGGTTCAGTTTTAAGAAGACTAATGTGAGATTATGAAAACTCATAAAGCGAAGTCCGAAATGAAGACTCAAATATTCTCGATTTCTTTCTAGCGGGCTCGTCAAAAGGTGATCAAAACAAGAGTCGCGCAGTTTGATGCCCCATTTAGCCCTAATTGTCACTTCCCCTGCCGACTGCGACCTTAATTTAGGATTATGAAGGACAACCCAGTGGGCACTTTTGGCTGGAGTGAGGGATGTCACGCATAGAGTGCCACGGGGCCAGTGTTTGTCCCTCGGGATGATCCATAATTCATGTGGGAGTCATGCACTTGTCACAGTGGCTCTGTATAGGCAGTTCAACAAAGGGGACGGGTGTGGGCAAACACACTTTAATGCCTCTTGCAGCAGGAACTGCGAAAGGCTCAGCTCCTTCGCTTGTCGGCATAATATCAAACTGGAGGCGGGAGCAAAGGTGACCCTACGGTGACGCGGGCGTGTTTTAAATATGATCACTGAAGGCCGAATATTTTATGAACCAACCTTACAAAGCCTTAGCCGGGGGACAACAATGCCAGATTATTAAGAATATAATCACATTTTTGACACAGTACCCTGCAGGCTGGGACTACGCGCCCATATCTGCGCGTTATTTCACAATGTACAAGGTGTCAGACACAATTACAGAAACACCTGTACTGTTTAAGCCAACCTAATTGAACGGAGTCTTTCGCGTCACCTTAAGGCTCCGTCGACACCATTCTGGCATGTTGTCAACACGAGCGCTGGTAGCGTTTCTTTCAGACCTTCTTCATTGCATTACTCTGTGCGGGTGTTCATGTTATTGTGTCACCACCTGTCTGCGTAGATTCTTCTGCTGTATAAATATATTTGGTGGGATGGAGTGCCGGAACCTATAGAAAAGATGTGCGCCTTGACTGAACGTACTGTAAACATACGTGGAAAAACATGTGTGACAAACTGGCTTTATCATACGTGAGGTCATGTGAACCAATCGCTAACACGCCTCTTTAGCATTCTGCCATTAAAAAGGGAGTCTGAAAACTGCATTCGACAGACTGCCGCCAATGGAAACGTTATTTTTTACAATTTTCATATGCTGTGCCATCCCTGAACTGACTTCTGGGCATAATTGAGGGAAGAATAATAATGCTCGAGGCAAGCAAAAACCCTGCTGCACAAGGTCGCTGGCTATCCAGCGGAGCAGTGATGCTCACCAACCTTAGTCGACAATCGCCAATAAGACCATTACAACCAATGCAGCCGATGACGAGCAACAACTTTAACAAAGAGGAAAAAACTGGCTCATCCTCACCGCACACATTCCCTCCCGCTTGTCACATTTTTAAAGTGCATTGACACTTTTTTTTTACCAAATCTTGTTACTTTTTTGTCTCCTTTGAGAGAAATGTAGATTTAGGGTTGGGTCAGGGTTAGGCATCCAGCCATGCATCGCAACAAATACACAATATGTAAAATGTAAACCGTACTAGTGCAACACAGAAAAACATAACTGCCTCTGGCTGCAATCTTATTGGAACGACAGATAGCAGACAAATATTAATGTAATGCGGAGCTGATAGTGGCCTTCCATCACATAATGCTGCAACCATTACATAATTATTCACCATAACTGTACTACCCTCATCTAATTGTTCCTTTTTTAGCAATAATAGATTTAATACCTATATTTGAACAGCTTTTTACCAACTACATTGGTAGGATTTACCCAATATTTCTACAGAGGCCTGTGATATTTCTTTGTAATATTATTCTTTTTGATTCCTCCTATTAGATTTGCTATTCTCAGACAATATTCCTCTCCCTCTACGATTCATATTTGAGAATTCCGGCTCTTACAAAACCACACAGGAGGGCTGAGACAGCTGTGCTACGCCGCCACTGAACGAAAACACGGGATAAATAATGAATTGTTTCCGTAGGCACAAAGAATAAGAAACCCCAAAGTACACTGTTTGACATGATCTGGTTCTGCTGAGCTCGAGGTAAATTTCTGTATTTTTCTCTGATGTTTTCAGCAGCACCTGAGAGAGTTAGAAATTACAGTTCAACGCCGTTTAAAGCAGCATTTATTGAGCTTTTGAAGCCGTCATTGGTGTCCGTGCTTTACAAGTCTCAACCTTGCATTTGAGACACATTAGATGATAAATTGCATGTGCACGTAACTTTTATATATTTATTTATTTTTTTACAGCGAGGTGATATACTTGCTATATTGCCCACATGACGCTATCAACGCACGAACAGGAGACCGCAGGTCGATCATAATCTGTGTTGCCATGGAGAAAATAGCTCGGCGCTTGAAGGTCAGGACTGGGTCAGTAATGGAAAGACCAAGGCACTTATCACCCTATGAAGGTGATACCGTGAACGCTTTCTTGAAAATATCTGACATCGCAGCTGTTTGGGATGACAAAGGCTGGAAATATGTTAATGTGAAATCTCAATGGGTGTCGGAGCGAGCCAGAGTTCACTCCTCAAGTATTTTCCGTGCAACTTTAATCAAAGACAAATTTGTATACACGCCTCCACTGGCAGCCAGCGAATGCAGAGTTACAGAATGGATAAATAGATCCATTTTCTTCTCAGGATCATAAATATCTCATCCAAGTTTAAGAGTACGGTGGCGGAGAGATCGGATAAATATTCAACGGCACCATGGGAGTAGGTGGAATGTGAGAGATTTACCTCCATAAAGCAATACACTGCGGCAGAAATATTCTGGATACCCGAAACGGCGAGAGCTTGTGAACTGTTTTTTGTTTGGGGGGCATTTGAAAATACATTTTCATCCCCATCTTGCCAAAGTGCCCCAGGACCATTTTATGGCCCAATCGGGGCATTTGAAGAAGGACTTATCTCAGTCTCTGATACCAGCCATCGCCCTTAGAATTCATCTTAATATCTTTTGCCACAGATCATCACCTAATTACCACTGACAAAGAGCAGCTGGAAGGTAAGATGGTATTAAAGGAAGTAATGATCCAACAGCAATGAGAACTGTGCTTGAGACGTAGATGTTATGTAGATACAAAATGTACTAATTAACCTAATGGAATTAATGTTATGACTGCACTCATGTCAAGTACTGGGCGGGGGGCAGCATAGAGCCAATTGGGAGGGAGGAGAGTTGCGTTTTGTTTGAGTCCTGACATCAACAGTCAATTGTGCTCAGTAGCTCGCTGTCATTTGTATACAGTAGTCATAGCAACTACCTCCGCCGGAGCATTTTCTATTTTCAACACAATTGCACTTAAAAGGTACTTGTATGCATTAAGTCCCGAGCAATGATCCTTATGTGGTTCGGAAAAGGCATTAGAGGTTAATTGGAAATGATGCGAGCAGATTGGAACTGCAAAGGGGGCCCTGCATTGATTTTTGTACATGAGGGTCAGTTTATTTTTCACAGAGCAGCCGCTGAAAACATAATGCTCCGAGAAACTACAGTTTGCTCTCAGCCTTTGAAAACATAATGCTCTGAAAAACTACAATTTGCTCTCCAAAGTTTGAGAAGTTCATACTGATCACGTCATCTGGGATATCACAAACCGGGTGTTATCCTGGCCGACATGGCTTCAGACTAAGATGTTATAATTTGGGACCGTGGAGATTGACAGCCATTAACAAGCAGCATTGCTGTGTTGGATTATGGGAAATGTAGGCAGGAACCAGTGTTTTGGGAGTCAGAACAACAAGAATGTAGACAAAGGTGCATCACACGCTATGCCACTAGACAGGCCCAGCCCATTCCCACCCCCTATGTGGTACAGGATAGCTCTGGTTGGTACCCAAAGCGAAGGGTAACAAAACTGGCACAGTACGGTTGACTATTTAAGGGTACCATTCACAGCTTTTGACAATAGAAACACAAAAAAATACGTACCGTACCGTACTGAACTGAACCGTACTGCTTGGTGGAAACGAGGCTGTAGACGCCGTATAAAGATGGACACCGTGAGAGCTCCCAAACAAGTGAAGCCGAAGCGTCTCAATCGCCCCCTGGTGGCTGGCTCCATTAAGCGTCCTAAACTCCTCCTCCATAAATTTAGGTAGGACTTGGTCCAAACTTAAAAATCAATTACTGCCGCTGTGTATTGCTTTATGGAGGTAAATCTCTCACATTCCACCTACTCCCATGGTGCCGTTGAATATTTATCCAATCTCTCCACCAGCGTACTCTTAAACTTGGATGAGATACTTTGGATCCTGAGAAAAAAATGGATCTATTTATCCGTTCTGTAACTCTGCATTCGCTGACTGCCAAAGTAGTCCTCAAAAAAATAGTTGCAAAAGACGGTTTCTGTTGCTTTAGGTATTTCTTATCATGCTGATTCATATTATTTTTTCAGGTAGTTCAGCTTTAATTAGTTATTGTACTTGGTAAAATGATTAACAGTAGGTTAACAATGGTTAACAGTAGATTAACAGTAGTTCACGATTGGGCAGGCAGGTGTGTGGGACTCGATGCTGCGGCACCCCTGTAATGATAAACACCTCTGGTCTCTTGAGTGGTCATGGTCAGCTCTCCAGCCCATCCTCACTGAGCGTTTTTAACACATTACGGAGGATTATTAGTTGCCTATGTCCAAACAGTCTCTGACTGCAGCAAAGAAGGCTCAACCTTGTTAAAAACCATTTTTTTTTGTCAGGGTTAGGCTTAGTTACCATTGCTCTCACTAAAGAAAATGGAATTTGAAGGTCCTCATTGTGTCCTTATGAGCACATTGACTGTACATGACCCAGTGACACACACAACCTTCTCACTCTGCAAGGAACGTCAGCAAAAATACCCACTTTATATGTTGTATATGAGCTGAATGCAGACTTATAGTGTAAAAGATACAACTTGGAACGATGACACTCCTGCTTTATTCGTGTGAACGGCGACTGAAGCCAGTTCTTGCTTTTGGTGTTCTGGTTGCACCAACATGTAGTTATATTTTTGGCTCGGACACAGTGATTATATTTCCTGGCTCTGAGCGTGTAGGCTGTAAGCCATAATATGGAAGTAAGGGCTTAATCGAGCTTTACTTCACACACCTGTAAACAAGTCGAATCTTTGGTAAAAAGCCAGTGAAATTAGTCATCCTAATGGCTGAATTTCTAAGCCACGCTGAGCTTAAGAGGTGAGTGTCAGCACAGTGTAGAGCCGACAGCACTGCCGGTGCTGAGCAAACAAAGGGCCAGGATGCGTTAGCTGGCTGATGCGCGATTGCTGCCAGCCCGAGATCGACCCTGGTTGTGCAGAGCGGTGCAGGCAAGGGCAATCTGATCGAGGGCACGTGGGACGACAGACGTCCTGGCACTGCAGGCCGGCAGGTGTGTGTGTTGCTGGCTGGTGGGCAGCAGTGAAACCGAACGGCGGATGAACAGACCCCAGACACGGTCCGGTAGAGAGTCAGATGAGGTCTACCTGTTCATGATGTACTGTACAGTCAGACCTGAATCAGAACAAAACTGCCTGAACGCAGCGTGACTGTGAGCAAGTCAAAGCCTCGGTGTAGTCGGGGATCTTTTGCAGCACAGGGCTCTGTTATGGAATAGCCTGCAGCAGTTTGCAGTTCACATCCCCATCTGTCAGATACAATCATCAGTCGCTCTATTTAAATCGAACAGTTGCTGTATGTGTGGCACAGCTCCTGCAGAGTGGAGAGACTGCGGCGAGCGTTCAGCTGCTCTGGACGTGTTTTTCAGTTTTAATTATCCAACGTGTAAAAACTGAGAGAACGAAATAAAACATTGAAAACCATTTCGATACATCTGAGAGCAAAAACTCGCAGCATGATGGACAATGTGAGCTGGACTGTTATTTTATGTGTATAAGTTGTTATACTCTATGTTATGTCCTCAACCTTAATACAATAATAATAACAAAGAACACGTCTAAATTCCAGAGGGAAAGGGCCTCGAGCTTCACAATTCACAATGTGCACGTTTAAATTTATTTCAACAATAGTGGAAAGCAGGGCCAGTCATTAACCTGTGACTCTCTGGATATTAAAGGAGAACGTTGCTATTTTTCAACACACTTCCTGGTCTTTGAGGCTTTAAACTTTCACAAAATACATCCTTTTGTTAAAGTTCCTCCAGTGGCGTTCAATCGTTAGAACTGTTGACCATGTATGGGAGTCAAAATGTATGAAATAAATTGCTTTTCTGCCACGAACTATGCTCAAAATGTTATTGCAAGTGGAGTAGTTACCGACAGTGAAACACCATCGTGTTTTGAAACAATAAGTGTAGATACTGTATAAAACAAAGGTGTGTCCAGTCCGTTTTCCCTTCCTTTTGGTTCTTCCTGTTGGTAATTTTCAGCAAAAAAAAAAATCAAGAAAAATCAAAAAAGACTTAATTTGTGAAATTTTAGACCTTAAAAGACGCCTAAAAGTTAAAATCCCAGAGTTCTCCTCTAAGTTTAGAGTGAGTCCCTTTGACTCCGTATTCAGCCAATTATTAAGGAAAATGGCAGCTTAAATCGTTACGTTTATCAGCACACATGGGCAGTATCGTCGTGATGAAGATTTTGCGAGCACAAGCCGTGTAGTGTCCGGAGACTGAGCAGGTCTTAAAGGTGGATCCGCACCTGATCGCTGGCTCTCATCTGAGGTCGTCAAATATTGATGCATCGCATTGGTGGACGGCCCTGCCTACCAAACCAAAGTGCCAGTGATAGCCGAACCACAAACCGATATCGATCAATAGTTTACAAATTGCTCCTTATGATCCTCTGTAATTATGACGCATGAAGAAGAATCAAAGATGGCGGCTGTTCCACGAGTAAAATGTCCTCCCCAAGACTGCCTGTATCCCACAACAAGGGAGCGTGGAAGTTCCTGTTTACATCAAGGTGTGTGTTGTACAAATGTTTTATTACTAGTGGATGATTGTTAAAATGCACAGAACAGCAGTGTTTTAAAAAGTATCAGTGAAAATGCGATATTGAAAAATGACTTTGATAAAAAAGGAAATCTGTTATTAAATTTAGTTTTCTACCAATAAATCAAAAGCTAAAGAAAATGTATTTATATATTTAAATGTGTGTATTGTACTGTATACTAGTGGTTACCAACTTTTCTTTTATCTAGGAAAAGCTGAACCCCTCCTCCAACCCTCCGAGTGCACACACACACACACACACACACACACACACACACACACGCACTAAAAGAATGATGGGCTTCATTTGAAATCTATTTTTGAGTGATGGAGATATGGTTTTATTTAACATGTGCAAAAGGTCAGAGCCTGGCAGACCACCTTGTGATCTTTGGCGGCCCCCTGAGGGGACCCGTGCCTGAGGTTGGGAGCCATTCCTGTATACCATCCAGCCGACGCTTGTCATCCTTGCCAGAATTCAGATGTGAAAATCGACATTTTTGTCATAAGCAGAATCAGTGTTTTTGTTTCTTTCTTTCTTTCTGACTGCCGATAAGGAAGAATTAGTTAAACAATGCTCTGACGCAGCATGCAATCACCAAATTAAACTACAGTCGTGACTAGATTATCTAATTCATGTCGTAGGCATAAAAGCGTAATATTTGCCTCAAAAATGTTATGCAGTGGATGTGTAAGGAAGGACAAAATGTACCTCAAAACACTCATTTGTTTGGATCCATCACTGCGGTCTCTTCGGTGACAGCCGACAGTGTGAGCGCCACCTGTCTGCGGACGCAGAGGTCGAGATTAAGCCCTGTGTAGCTGTCGGTCCAGCCCAGTAGTCACGACAAGATAAGGCGCGCCTTCTAAACCGGAAAACACACCGGATCGAGCCGAGGTACAGTAAATATGAAGGAAAGCTCCTGTACAATTATCTTACGAAAGCTGCTACAACGTGTGAGAGCTTTGAGAAGTGTGGCGTCGCCCCCTTGTTGGACTTGACAAACAAGTCCAAGGACCAGCTTTGTCTTCTCTCCTTGTCACGCTGACCTCGCCTCGCCTCGAATAATCACTCATTTCTTCTCTCAAGTCCACCTTTAGTGCAGCCTTTCTTCACAGCCACAAAAGCATCTCGTCGCAATTCATAATGCGGCCTAACGCTCGGCCCTGAAGGCCCCGCGCGACGGGAAGCGCGGCAGTGGCTCGAGAGTAACAAATGGGGTTGACGGCTGTATTGACTGGATGGAACAGGTGAGGCGGCTGGGAATTCTTCTCCGCTGTTCTAACATTTTTAAGGAAAAAGTCATTTCTATCCACAGCGGCCTTGGGGTTTTTTTAGGAAGCTCAGGGCCATTACCAGTGACTTCTATCGTAGCTTTGACCTCCTCTGCATGAACTCTCAATGCCACATTCAAATCTGCAAATCACCGCCAGCCAACAGCGAGCGCCTCTGCTCTCCTCTCTCTGCTGCGTCCCGGTTCTCGTAATTCAACAGGCCCCAACTCAGCGGTGAGCACCGCTTTATCAACTTCATTAACTTTATCAAACAATCGAGGTTCTGTCAGGCTGAACCCCTCGGACTTTCTAATAACAGCCCCTCATCAGCAGATGTACTTAAAGTTTGCCTCTGATAAGGTTGCCGGATCTATGCGTGACGAGTCAATCCGATCGATGATCAGGGAGATTAGGGGAGCGGCGCGTTAGAGAGGATTTTGAAGTGCTCCCCTCTTGCATTTCTAATGACTGGAGCACTGGAACACAGGCACAAACGTGTCAGCTGGTGTGTTTCATCCCCTGAGGAGGTTTCCTGCAGTAAATATCAACTTTTTGGACACACTTGTATTGTTTGCTCAGATTTTTTTTTCACTTTTCTTGCTGTAACGTTGCAAAATACTTACCCCACTTCCCCGCCATTTAGCCAACTTTGTTCTCATTTGCCACAACAATTGATCTAAAATCTGTTGAAAGTGATGAGACTCCGAAATTGTTAAATTGTTTGTAGAAAACAAAGAAGTTAAACATAAAATATAAAATTTAAATCTAAACATTGAATCTGAATATTGACTCTAAACATTTCGATTACTATGCAAATTGTCCAATGCATCATCCCGTGACTCATGGTTGCCACTATAAAACTGTGTAAACACGAGCACCTCTTGCAGCAGGGCATGATGGGACATATGTGAGTTGGGGAACTGTGTTGCTCAGCTGTGAGAACCGCCCACAGCTGCCATCGTGCCAAGCCGGACATACTTTGTTCGCTGCTTTTCACATTCAATGGCTGAACAAATGTTACTGGTATTTATTTCACTCTTGTTTTCTTCCAAACCTGATGGCTTCTGTGGGTTATTACCATTTTTGTACTATTTTATAGTGGTGCTGCAACATTTAGAATCAACTTTCCACATTTACATTAACTTTCAACATGAGGATTTAAATGTTTAACTTTTTCCAACTTTTTTAATCTTCTTATATAAACATATTAACAATTACATATTCATATTACATTTGACAGATATTTGATAATTTCTTTGTGAAATGTGAGCACAGTTTGCAAAATATGAAGAAGGTAAAGTTAATGTTTTTAAATATATCCGCAAGAAAAACAGAACTGCATTTTTAACATTTACATACATTTAACAATCGAAAAATAATAAATCATCCCACCACTTAAGCTGATTTACTAATGCTAGGCACAAATTTTCAACCCCTTCAGCACAAATAAATCCAGCAACAACTGCTCACTCAACTATTTCAGGTTGATTCTCATCTGCAGACCAACATGTGATTAATAAAGAAACCCAGTGCTGCATCACTCAGGAGCTCTCAGGTGCTTCTGCCTTTGGCCATAAAAGGCTCGCAAGCATAAAAGATGTGTATCATTAGCCACGATGTCTGTGGTGGAGCTCCTGGAGTTCCATCATCCACACTTCACGTGCTGTTAAAAATCATCTCCTCAGCCAAGACGATTCTTTTTTCCTCCCTGTACACTTACAGAGAACGACCATCCCTCAGCCCTAGGGCACACGTTCATACTCCATTTGCACAAAATGAAAGGGCCTTCAGATCTGCAGGTACTATTTTAATACCAGGTGTGTTCCACAAAAAGAAAAGGACTTCAAGTGGGTTTTCAGGGAGGAATGACTTCATGAACACTTGGCCTATAACATCTTGCACATGAAAACAGGGATAAACCAAGAATACACTCCGCTCTGTAATCACTACCTTTGCACAATACACAGAGGTGCTTACAGCGTCTCCCCTTGTCACAGTGAGGATGTACCGCACCGCAATCCCGCATGAGCGATGGCTCACTGCCCCCTGCTGCCAGGAGAGCGGAACTGCAGCCGTGAGCAGTGACGTTAGGTCAGCAGGCTGGACTCCTGCAAACAGCTGGGCACCTCTGCACCTCTGTAAAGGCCAGCACAGCACAGCAAGAGCTTCATCTGTTGTAATCTGTGAGGCTGGAGTTACTGCACCACATCCAGCCCTGACAGAGAGGGCTGCTCAATTATGACGATGACAGTAAAGTATAGTGCATGATGTGATGAAGATGGGACGGTAGAGAAGCCCAGCTCGCACAAATGAATGATAAACTGACAGAATCACAGACAAACACACTCTTATCATGTTGTCATCAGCATTTTGTGAGGCGTATCGACATGATGTTCAACTATGACGACGTGGAGAAGCTTCAATATTCACTTTCATGTGATCTTCAGCTGTGCTTGTAGCGTTGGAACTGCTCCGATTTTTGATATTTAGTGGTTAATCGTCATTTGGGTTTAGGATCGTCAACTTTAGCTTTTGTTTTTGTTTTGTTTTTTTGATTATTGCAGCAGAAGCAAAAAGTCTATAGTGTATATAGCCTTGATTTAATTTATTTATTTTATTATTTTTTTTCCCTGTGTAATGGAGCTGCTGTAATATGGAATTCCCCCCACGGTTGTACCTCTGGAGGCACTATATTTCTGTTTCTGTGAATGAAATGTGTGGACTTTCCATTTCATGCAACTTTCTACTCCTTCTCTACTCTCAAAGGGAAATATTATTCTGTAATATTTCACTACATTTGGCAAACAGCTTTAGTTCCTTGTTACTTTTCAGGTTAACCAAATATATCCAAATTTAGGGATTCTGATGAACTAATGCATCAAAAGTTGGTCAAAGTGGTTCTTTAGGGAAATAAATATGACGCATTATTAGACGAGTTAGTTGTAATGATCTTAAGATTAAACATCCAAAGCAGTAAGATGTGATAAACGTTATTTGTGTGTGTGTAGCCGAGTATTTCATAATGCTCAAGCATAAATAAATGTAATGGAACTAATGTGGAAGCTCTTTTTCTGTTCGGGACAACAAATGAAAGCATTGCATACTTTAAACTGGAGTATTTCCTATCATAACAATGCTTTTCAGTCATTTTTCTATCTTTAGTTAGCTTCACCAAATATGGTTAATTTTCTCAACACTGGCTTCGCATCAACGAAAACAAAAAGGGTGTGAATGCTATATTTTCATTCATTCATGGGGGGGCTGGAGCCTATCTCAGCATCTTGGGGCGAAGGCGGGGTACACGCTGGATGAGTCGCCAGTTCATCGCAGGGCTGACAAACAACCATCCACACTCACATTCACACCTACGGGCAATTTAGAGTGACCAATTAACCTACATATTCTAAATAATAAGAAAAGTAAAAACATATGTCAACTGAACATCCTCCTCAGCGGACTGGACACAGCGCAGTCGTCTAACAATGAAACCTTCCTCTCTCTCTGCGCCGCGGCGATCAAGGACATCTTTTATGATGTGTGTCTGTGGCGTAAACATGCTGCCTGCTGTCACCGAGGCCTCGGGCTCCAGCGCGGCGCCTAACGTCAGCCGGAGCCGTCAGCTGGGAGTGTGATGTCGCTGGCAGCTGGCACATGCTTCTTATCTGAGGAGAGTCTGAACCCGGACGCAGAACAAAAAGGCACGTCAGAACAGAAACATGCACTCTGCAGATCCTCCTCTGACATCCTGAACCACAAACTGAACTCTGCCTCCAAGCCTGATTGACAGGAGGCCGCTGCACATTTAAAATCGCTCTGATTGAGTATCTGGAAGTGCACGGCCCGGGAACAGGTAGATGGGAGGTTAATCTACAAAAGCCCACTAATGTCGTGTTTCATGCCTTTATGAATTATTGCCATGTCAAAAGTGGATCTCCATGGAAACGGAGTGAGGTGTCAGACAAACTCGGCTGGCGAGGCGCTCCTGGTGTGAATTATGGACAAAGATCACCCGTCGCAGTTGAAACTTGAACCTGGGAGACGGCTGACAGAGCTCGCTCCGGGAGAAACAGCTACAGCGCGTTTCACGAATCATTTCACGCCTAAAGACCTGCAAATTCACCCTTTTCTCTGCCACTGCGCAAATTCTCAGCCTTAAAAGTCATGTTATTCTGGCAGAGTTGGATTCAAAGTCTGGGCCGCGAGAGACAATTGAGCCCACGCATCAGCTGAGGCTCTAGGAGGTGTCTGAAGCTTTTTGAACTGCTACAATTTACAGTTTGTCTGGAGCTAAACGAAGAGCTGGCGTAAAAATAAAACACTCAACGTAACAGTCACACTGGGACTCCGGGCTTAGATCCTGTCCGTGCCAACTGTTGAGAAGAAGACAGTGGAGTAGATTGAAATGGATTGGAACTGATCAGTAGGTAGAGCACATAAACTAAGAGAACAGTAAGGAGACATTTATAACTGCTCTGAATACAGTCTCATTTGGCTTCTCTCTCTGTGAGGAGGGATGTCGCCTCAGCCAGGCCAGGCAGCCCGACCTTGGGCTGCTAATAAAACCCACGAGCACAGAGACAGACGTCTGCGAGAATTAAATCCTTTTTCTTGAGACCTGAAAAACATCTCATTATAATTTATGCTCATCTTCGCCTTCCTGGCTGTAAAATCAGAGCCTTGCTCAGGTTCTCTCCTCAGTATTTTTCTATAGAAGTCACATGTGAGGGTTTGTTTGTCACCCTAATTTTACTCATGACAGAGATTTATCTGGATTTCCATTGAAATCATCCCCCTGTCAGCGTGAAGAAGGCCTGGATTTAAACTCACGACTGCAGCCCATTTTCAGCAGATGAAAGATGAGATAAGAGGTGGAAAAACATCATGGGTTTTTTTCTGTAATTACTGCTTTTTCTTGTGAGCTGAAGTTGTGATTTTGTAAATAAAGTAGACTTTAACTGATGTGCAGGGGGGAGGGATGGACGCACTCGAGCTCTGTTCTTTGGCATAAAGTTACTGAAAGATTGCGTTTTGCTTTTGATCGCCGTTCACTGAGCGAGAGAACTACGAAGCAGAACTGGCGAGCCCTCAAAGAGCGCAAAAACATCCGCCGAGGCAGCCTGTCCCCATCTGACAAATCCGAAGGAGAAATCCTTCCAAAAAATTCTTGGATTTACCTTCTGATCCAGCTCTGTTCCAAAACCAAATCACTTGTTCTTCATGCCAAGGCCTATCCCTGCAAAAACTTTGAGTTATCCTGTTCACAGGCAGGCAGACAGACAAGTAAACCCTGGCAGTAAAAACATAAACCTCCTTCGTGGGGATAGAAACGGTTTGATGAACTGAGGATCAGAAATGGGACATACAGAAGGTGAGCAATGGCCATCACGCGTATTAGTCATGTGTACAGGCATAACTGTCCTATGTCTATTCTTAGTTCCTGTATGATGCATGTTGTTGGCAAGAAAAGAAAGGAATTTGTGTCCAGTGGAGCGTCCATCAAATACGTTCATGGTGTAACATGTCAAAAAAACGCACATTAATAACATGCAGCCAGAAGGATCTTCATGTCTTTGTTTCTTTATTAGAGTTTGTTGATTCACCATCAACAGCGTCAGACTCTTCAGAAATGCTTTTGCTTGATTTCACCCTCGGAATGAATCACCATAAACATAAATTGAAAGAAGATGAATATTGTCCATTGTCGGGTAGTGCAGAGCCATTAACGACGAATCAACAGACTGCAATAACGTGTGTCCACGAGATAAAAACTTGTTTGTGGGCACACTTTTATTTATTTTTTCCTCCACCAATGTTTCCTTCTTTGCTCCGCAGTTACAAGGCGAAATTTGTTTGGTTTTTTTTACATGTGGTGGTTTTTATTAGACTCCCGACCTGGGCAACATTTGACTTAATTATAATTATTCTGTAAAGATTTTCAAAGATTGTGAAACGGTTTAACGTTTAAGAGAAATGAGGCATAGTCTAACAAAACAGATTCATGTATATCTACCAAGTTGCAGTATTTAATGCTTATTTAGAAGAAGTTCAAAACATAAATTCTAATATTTCTCCCTCTTTATTAATCTTGGCCCTTTGCGCTTTCCGTAGCGTGATATAAAAGACTTCCAAACCGGATGTCCCGCCCCTTTTCATCCCCTCTCCGGCAGATTGGGTGAGTGTCATGGCCCCGTATAAACAAATATGCAATTTCTATCATTAACCATCCCGTTTAACCCTAATATTTATATCGCTTTTTCTCATAAATCACGATTACTCCCTTCAGTATCTAGAGGATGACATAGCGATTTGCTGTCCAACACTTTTGGTGTCGTGGTTATTGCAGAGAAATTGACTCCATCTTTTTCTGCTCTTCGCAGCGCTCGGTCCGCTGACACGGCAGCATGGTAAGAACTTTTCTCCTTCGTGTCCCGTGAAAGCAAACGCTGCATCGCTGAATAATGATGTGCTATCTGTTTGTGTGCGGACGGTATCGGAAGTGTGAGCTGGTGGTGGTAAATCAATCGACAGGCTAGCAGTTTAGCATTAGCATAGTGCTGGTAGCATTTTTGGGCTGCCGGTTTCCAGCCGGGTGTGCGTCTATATGCTCACCAGCTCGGGTTGGTAGTTTAATTATCAGCTGCTGGGGTCACGAAGCTAAAACTATCTGATGATAAAAGTCATGTAAACTGTCGTCCCGTCATTCTGATGCAAGCCGAGCATGAGCCGTGTTAGCCACGTTAGCTTAACTGTAGCTAGGACTGGCTCGTCTAGCAAGGCGTCCAATCATCTCGGGCTGACGTGCTCGTGATGAATTTTGTCTTGCAAGAATAATGAGGGATCAAGTGCTGAGTTTCGATTGACAGCAGAAACGTCAGTTCCACCGGTCCACTAACAACACTTTGCTTTTCGCAGTTAAGTCTGTCAGGTGTGATGCTTGAGATGACTTGTCTAGTCTGTTCTGTCATGTAGCCTAAGAAGATTGAAGAAATCAAAGATTTCCTGCTAACAGCCAGGAGGAAGGATGCCAAATGTAAGTTAAACTCGTTGTCTCCTGCCTGGAGTACTTACTGTCAGTAAGCTTTTATCAAGGAGACCTCGATAGGCTTATTTCTCTGGATCTGTTTTCCCGGTAAAATCACTGTCTTTATATGACACAACCCAAGTGAAAGGGAAATTTGTACATACACAAGCAATAGTGGCGAATGGGGAATTGTTTAAAGCAATCATTGAGTAACTGAAACATTTTCTTGATCCAAAAATCTAGTGTTTTAAGGAAATTTCTCTTAAGGCTTGTTTGCACTTTCACAAGTATCCCAAAACTAAATTGAAATGATGGGACTGTCAGAGCATCGCTGCAGTCTGATTTGTCATCTGTGTAAATGCGCAAACATTAAATTATATCAAAGGTTGATTTGTGATGTTTATCAGAGTTGGTGGTTTGCGAAGAGATTGTGAACCGGTTTGTTTTGTCCTTCAGCGGTAAAGATCAAGAAGAACAAGGACAATGTCAAGTTCAAGGTGCGCTGCAGCAGGTACCTGTACACCCTGGTCATCACAGACAAGGAGAAGGCTGAGAAGCTCAAGCAGTCCCTGCCCCCAGGTCAGTCTCATTAAGAATACAGCCCACTCTTGATTCAGTTAGACATTAATATGAAGTGTGTATTCTGAATATGATATCAGATTGTCTTTCCTGGTTCTCATTTTGGTTCTGGTTTTTGCATATTTGACCATCGGTGTCTTTAGTTTGTGTTTATGAAACGTTCCCTGATTTAATCTCCCAGCATGCATACAAGGCTGCACAGTAATGGTTTGACACTTGAAACCATCGAGATGGCTCGTGGGAGGAAATCACCGTACAAAGAAAGAATGTGCTAATGTTAGAAACTTAATCTGGAAGACTTGAAATGTGAATCTTTGGACAGTTTGTCCTCATTAAATAGTATTGGTATAATTGTCTGCTTAAGTGATTGAGTGTGAAGGTCACCTGTGAACCTTAGTACATTGCTGCTTGTTCATTCTGTCAACAGAACAGACCTTTGCTGCACGTTTGTTTGGGTTTATGTCTTGAAATGAGAACATTTTGTTTTACAATTAGGTGGGTTTCCAGAAGCAAAACTTCATGCATATTGTTCATTTGTACATGGAAAACATTGGATGGAAACATTTAAATTGTAACATTTCTTAAATATTGCATAAGTGTTTGATGCTTGAAGGACGTGGAAAGGTTGGTGTATCGATAGAAGGTAAACGAATGAGAGCAATGGAAACGGATAAAGTGAATGAAGTTTGGCAGGTGTGACGTGCCTGAAATGTCACCCGTCCTCCACTACTGGAGAGCAGCTGTGGTGGCAAATGAAAAGCACATCTGTACTATTTTCAATGTCCAATTTGCTTTGTTTCATTTTCCTGCACTAGTTGTGCTCTTTAATTGCATCTTCAAGTTGCGTCTGGTGGTAAAGAGTGTTTGCTACCTGCTGACTGTGAATTAACTCCTCACATTCGCATAATGTCAGTGGCTGGAAACACAGAAATGTGCATTTTATTGTTTTAATTTCCAGTATGTTTTAAGGAAACCCATCAAGTGTCGGGGCTAAAACTTGAGACCATAAATATCCCTCATGCAGAACTGGTGTAAAACTGGATTGACAATGTTTAGGATTCAGAGCATTCAGCTAACTGCTGGTCAGTTTGGAATAAATCTTAAGGGCTCAGTATTTCCCTCTTTGTTGGAACTGTGAAACGACTGCATGACTAAAGATGGTCTGTCGGGTTTGTCACATTCGGTGGTCAAATATTCATTAGCGAGTTCATACAAAGTTTGCTCCTACTTCAGCAACAGGATAGGAAATGTTTGAGGAGTTTGTGATGCAGAAACAGTGTCTGTCTTCTTTCTAAACTTTTTGTTTTCTGTTTCCAGGTCTGGCTGTGAAGGAGCTGAAGTAAACCCCTGATGTACAGATAATTGTAATAAAAATTGGAAAACAAAGTTGCTTGTCTGTCTTTGTGTCCTCCTGTGATGCAGAAGTTATTGTGATAAACTGGACAGCATCATGGTGTCCAACCAGCTTTCTTTAACTCGGGATCGGTCACGGGATGTCACGTTCAAGTTGTAATCGGACTGACGAGCATGTTGGGGCCCTTTTATAAACATAAACAACCGCTTTTTGGTGATGTCTTAGTGTTCTGTAGGAGGATTACTGCTCCCTGCTCATGAGCAGCAGTTGGAGTGGACCCAACGGTCAACGAAGTTATCAGTTCAGGTTTGGTTTATCTGAGTCAGACTGAGTGTTGAAAATGTGCTGGTTCAGTCCTCGCTTCATGCAGCAGGTATATGAATATAAAACGTTTGTCCCATGGAGGGTAAACTGTCAATGTTGGTGCAGCAAAGTGATAAATAGAAGTGCAGAAGAAAAAGATGAAGGTGGTATAACAATTTTTTTTTTTTTTTTTTTTTTTTGAGTTTTAGACGTACAAAATGGTGAAATAAAACGAGTGGACACAATATTACGCTCTTATTTCCAGAACGTATTTCACAATGTGAGAGCAGCCTGTACGTGGTGAATACCAATAAGTTTTGCAATGAGTATTAAAAGATGAAAATGGATTTGAAAATAAAAGCATATACTCACTTAGATGCTCATTAAAATAAATGGAAGGACTCCAATGGTCAAACTGAGCTGTGTGTACAGTGATTTTATTCCAATAGAACAGGATCCACATATGAAAACAGCTGATAGACTCACAGCACTCTTAAATATCAGTTATGAAGACAAAACCTGTTTGGCATGGATGTACAGGACATTAGTACATCTCTTAAAAAATGGAATATTGCTATTTTTTTTAATTGACAAAGCAAACAGTTCACACATTCTGCACTCAATGTTTCAAGTATTTTACTATTTTACCTGACATAGTGATTACAGAATGAAGAAAAAGATTAACTTTTTAAAAAGAAACTTTCCCACGACACTGACGAACTATCGTCCTGCTGTTGGTTCCAGCGCCGTGTAATAGACCACGTTGGCCACTGGGTGGTGCTGCAGCAACAAAACCCTGAAACCGACGAAATTCCGCTCAAACGATAAAACGTGTCGAGAGGATGTAAATAAACACCGAATGTGTGTTTCTCGCTGTCCCACCACCGCTAGTTTCCCCGCGGGTTGTGTTTACGCTCCACCCGAGCGGTGTCTGCGCGCTCACTCACCCCCTCGTGTCCTCGGCGCGCGCGCCCGCTGGTGAGTGAGTTGTGCGCGTCCGGAGCAGCTGTCGGTCGGTCGGTCGGTCGGACGGTCGGAGGCGCCGTGTGATTGTCTCCTGTTTCGGTGGAGTAAAAAGCAGGAATCGGAGTCCTGCCGGGCAGCACTTCGCCTCCGCGGGTCACCTCGGACGGTTCGCCCTCACGCGGCTCTGACAGCCGCGCGCTTTGGTTTGCTATGAGACGGGATTCGCATTTCTCCGGTCAAAGGAGGCTAATTTAGGCTGGAGCCAACTTTTGTCTCTATCGGGGCAGGGATGTCTTCGGCCCGCGTGGATTACACTGCGCCCTGGTGGACCTTCTGGCTTCACAGTTTCCCTCATATCGACCTGAGATTTCAGCCCGTTGACAACAGCTTCCAGCCGGAGGAGGAGAACTACCAGCAGGTCAGTGGAAGGCAGAGGGACCCGGGGTGGAACCAGGATCAGTGCTCTGGTGTAATAAGGTGTAATAAACTCTGGGTTTATTACACCTCTGTAATAATCACTGGATGGTTCATAATGTCCTGGTTCCTCTGCACGGCTCTGACGAACACGTAGAACAATGTTGGGTTATTCATGCTTTCTGACAGCCCGCAGGGACAAAGGCACTACGGCAGCGGGCCTCGTGCTTTGTCTCAGGGCAGCAGAGAGGGTTCGCCAGTTGGTCAGGTCAGTGACAGAGGGAGAATCAAAAAGCCTCACAGCTGCCCTTTCATCCCCGGGAACTGAAGAAGTCACCAAACTGCTGTGAAGTGGCCCGGGATCAACTCTTGGATGACTAATGACCTGCCCGTGAACACAAGTCAAGCGCTATGAATGTTTCATTCTGGCACTGATAAATTTTTCAAGGTTACAGCCGAGCATCTGTCAGTTCGCGTAGGCGCCTCGTGTGCAGAAGCGGCTGACATTTAAACTCATTTGCTGCAGTGTTTTTCAGCGAGATGGGATCCAGGTGGGGGGGTCATAGGGGCTCCGGGGTCATAGGGGCTCCGGGGTCCCAGGGGGGCCACGAGAGGTGATGTGTTGCTGTAGTGACGTGACAGATGGCAAAGCTGGTAAACAAAATCGCTGCTCATCCTGTATGATGTGGCTCTAATAAAAAAAATCAATGAATAAAATCAGCGTATAAGAAAAGGATAAACTTTTGCAGGTGTTTGAGGGGTAGGGATGGATAGGTGTCTGGAGCCCGGCATGCACGTGACCTTTCACACAATACCAGCGTAGTCTCTCTCTCTCTCTCTCTCTCTCAGGGGAGGAAAGAGGGCGGACTGCTGTGTGCATTGTTTCTGTATGTTATCAATAATTTAGTCGAAACACTGCTTTGTCAGGTTGTGATATTTGCTCGTAAACTGGCCTGAAATAACCCGACACGTGACCCGGAGGCCCCTGACTCCCCCGATGGAAAGGGCACAGTACACACAGCAAAAATGTGTCTCGAGCTGTATTAAAGGAGAACACGGTTGAGCTTAGCGGAACGAGCCGCCTAGTGTCGACCCGTGTGCATCCTTTATGTCGGTTCTGATCATTTCTCTTAAAGCTGCGTAAGACAGGGACAGTAAGTAAGTAGCCGCAAAGTCTGTTTGCAGAGCAGGTTGTGCATGTTAACTACAAAAGTGTCTAGGCTGGAAAACAAACAAAACAATTTCTTCAAAGAAGATTATGTTTCTGTGATGACCTTTTTTTACCGTCAGTGTTTGGTGTGATGCCTCCGTTTTCGTTTAGCCAGTGACAACCTCATCACCAGTAGAGGTAGTTCGATGCCTTCATGCTATTCAATATGTAAGGCGACAGCGCGATTAAATTGGATTTAAGTTGCGCCGGTATCGGGGAAGACTGAGCAGGGCGATGCTGCCCGTTTCCATTCTCCGTCGCGCCGTGGAGTTGTGGGAGGCGAGAGCCTGTCAACCACAGGCAGACCCGCAAATTCACAGGTTTGACAACACCCATCATCGTAACTATTAACCTCTCCCGTTCTCCCTGTCTGTCTTCTACACATGTAGGTCAGGCCCTTCATAGAACAATCTTTTTGCAAAGCACCAAGGCTAATCACTCAATTTCAAGCTGATGCGAGGCTATTGAGGCCATCGCATTTTCCCGGCTGGCTAGCTAAATTCTTATCTCCACCTCTCTGTTTGAGTGTAGTAGCACTGATAATGTGCTCTGTATGCAGTCGATTGATGAAGACCTGGGGGGAAGAAAAGGGATGAATTGTCTGCTTTCGATGAAAATGACCTTGTGACCAAATGTGGCCGACCATCATTGACAGTCCGTCCTGGTGTTGCAGAAGGAAATCTTACCCTTCTAGGAAATCTTACCCTTCTGACGCATGGACCTTTTAGGTCCACACCTTGTACAAGTGGCTCTTCCTCTTCGTCCTCAGAGTCCATGTCTGGTCCAAACACGTGCGGGCTGAATTACTCTTATGACTAGAACTTGTCACTGTGCAGCATGCAGTAGACTAGTTTAGAAGTCTGTAGATGACAGAAAAAAGGGAGAAGCAGAGCGGTGAGCAGTGATGGGATCGAACTAAAGTAGCTCATCCGTAGATACTTCCAGGCCATTTTAAGGCCTCGAAGGGGTCTTTTCAGGACATAAATCAAAATATGTACTTTTACAAAACTGGAAACGATTAATGGCAGGACTCTTCAGTCACTCATATCAGTTTAACGATATTAGTAAAAATATTTAGCCTAGATGTTAGGGTGTTGTTTGATCTGATTTGTCTCTGTGGTGGGATGACTAACAAGCACTGAGTCAGACATCTTTGCAAGTATCAATCTGTTAAAGAAAAAATTAAATTGGGTAATGTCATTCCATGCGAGCAAAATGAGTCCACTGTGTCGTAAATAAATCACCAAATCCATTTTTTCTTGGTCAGCAACCGCTGGGGGGAGTTTTTGGCAGTTGAGCCGTCCCTTTTTGGAGGAATTCTAATTGGCTATTTGTAGTGTGAGCAGTCCTGGTGAATTCCTTGTGTTGGAATGCGAGGGGTTGCAGTCGTAGGCTGCTCTTTCTGCGTGTTTGGGTTTCCCATCCTCTGCTGGACGCCGGCATTGTCCCTAATGGAATGTCTGTCAGCTGAATTTCCTGCCTCTAATTTTTGTCCTCTGACAATACGCACGCTATTCTTCTTCATGTTACGCTCACACATTTTTTTTGATTATACCAGCTGAATTCTGGCAAGGCTGCACACTTAATCAGTGTAAATTACAATACAGAAGTGTGCAACATCGAAATCAAAAGAAGCTGATATGATGGTGCAGCTTTAGGGAAACGTCATCGTTTGATTCTAGAGCTCAATCAATCACTCGATTAGTTGATCGAAAGAAAAATTAATCGGCAAAATTAAGCAATTTGAAGAGGCAGTTTGATAAATTGGTGAGTAAATGATAAATTGATTAATCATGAAAGCGGCAGATGAATCGATGATTAAAATAATCGCGGGTTTGATTCAAAGAACACTGTTGAACGGTACATTGGTTCACTGGAAAGCCTGAGTGGTTGTTCCACAGCCAACTTGGGACGATGGCACACCATGTGAGGTCTCAGATTTGTTGTGTTTCCAAAATAATAACCTTTGGCTTTTTCTTTTCCCTCTGATATAGTACAAACCAAAGTATCTCCAAAATCGTACCCTTCATTGCAGTATTCTACTGTATTGGACTCTACTCTGAAGTCGTCCATTTCTTGCCATCGCTCCGCAGCACGTGTCACTTTCTTCGTGTCCTTGCAGAAGAATAACAAAGAAGTCATGTAGTGCAGCAGAGATGTCCTTGGCTAAAAGTTTCGTCCTCCAGATATAACAAATGTCATGCCATTATGACTTGACGTGATAGTAATATCAAACTCGTGTTTCTTATCAAAGTATCTCTAATATCATGCAACCCGAGATTCTGGCCCATATGAATACAATTGACTTGAGAGTCTTGATATTCTTGGAATTCTCTCAGAGTTTTGTGAGGAGGCATTGCGGATGATCGCTTTTGGGGGCAGCAGATGCTCTTGAGGTAATCTGCTGATCGTCTCAGTCTTCCTCCGTCTGATGAGTGAAATGTGCTCCTCCGCTGCTCTGTTTCCCGAGGCCTCGAGCATGGAAAGAGGGCAACGACTGAAAACTGAAAGAGCACACCCCAAAAATAGGACGGGGGCCTAGTTTCTTTTTTGCAGTACTCATCTGTGTGAATGTGTGTGTGGGTGTTGAGCCAGATATCATGTGTGTGTCAGCAGGTCCCAGTCCATCTGACTTCCCTTCCCATTTCCTGCTCTATGAGTGCCAAATACGTTGGGTCATCACATGGACGGCTGCTCCTCGTCATGCGGAGCCACTTTGATGGATATCCAGTAACCGCGGTCAGGAGTCATTTGTTCTGTGAATTGATTAGAAATGCTAAGATTGAGTGACATAATGTTTAAATGTACAGTAATCTAATTTTATTGTAGGTTAGGTTGGATCTGAGCTCTTTTGGCGCAGAAATTGTGCGACATGGCAACAATGAAGAAACTTTTCTGCATCTTTTGCTCCTCTTTCGGAGGCAGACCAACTTTGACCCCCCTGTAATGGACTGGCGAGGTGTGAAAGGCCCGAATCGAACATGCCGCCCCACCTCCCACCTCCCACCCCTCATTTCAAGTATTTATGCTAAACTAAGGTAAACCTCAGTATTCCGCAGCAAACTGTGAATTTGGTGTCGATCTTCTAATCCAAGGATTTGGATTATAATCCAAAACTTCAAATCCATTTTGAAATTCCATTTTTTATTTCTAAATTTAATTCTTAGGTTATATGTATATGAAACCAATGGCACGCTTGTACCTGCGGTTATAGCGTTACCTTTCGACATGACTGTCATTTTTAATTTGGCAATTATTGAAATTGTGGTTGGAATATTACTACAAAGTGTGTTACGGTCTTTTTTCACGTGTGAAATGCGTCTCTCCGACATTCCTCCATTCGTTCTCCTTCATTTTATTACATCTAGAGTAACATATTGTAATAAATCACGTCAAACGTGATGTGACTCATTTTGCTGAGGGTTTTTTGTTTTGTTTTATGATTTTTGACTTCATCGTCAAATCGCTTTACTGTCACCACAATAGTCGGAAATAGACAGGCATGCTAAATTGCTTTTAAAGGAAAAATGAATCCCGTTGGCCGTCACGCTTCCTTTAATAATTGCAAGAATAATTGTCCATCCTGCAGTAAATCACCAAAGAACTGTTCAACATCACCTCAGTTTTGTCCGTGTCTCACCAGTGATGGCACTAATGTCCCCCTCAGACAAGTTTCTGTTGAGACCTTTTATCCTGCATGTCATAAATGAACTGGCCACAGAGGTTCAGTTACATTAGCAAACACGCAAACACACAAACTCTTAAAACCCTTGATCTACCCACTCCAGTGAATTCTCCTAGCAACGAGTTCCTAAAGTGGTTATTGTTGTGTCATTGAACTTTATTTTGTTAGTTGAGTGTTTGGTTGCGTTTTCTCATCTCAGACGCGTGATTGTGTCATTGCAGGAGCTTCACGTCCACATAATTTAGCTACATATGAATCATTACTGCTGTATTCGCAAGCTTGTGTCACGTTCGCGCCGTTTATTTTGCGGCGCATTTGGAGAATTATGCATACCGGGGCTTGAAAAATCTATTGTCGGCTCGGCAATCACATCTTTTCTGATCGCGCTGGAAATTTACCAACTGCTGTTGCCTCCTCCCTGAGAAAATCAATCTCAAATGTGTTGTTCTTGATTACCACCCCCGCTGAATGTGCAATCGTATTATTAAAAAATGATGATTCAGCTCATTCTCTTTATCATGTTTCCATCTTCTCTCATGCGGATCTAGTCCTCGCTTGACTCATGCGTGCACATAGCAAGAGGCTCTCACAGCGTCCCCCTCTGGCTCTGCAGAAGGTCATTAACCCTAATCTGTCTCTGTAGTGCTTGAAGCCAGTAATTAGCATCACCTGATTGGCCAGATAGTATGGCCTGGGTCTGCACTAATAAGGCAATGCACCCCCCTTGTTAGCATAACAGCATCTAAGTAGAATATAACAGCGCTGAATGGCGGTCCATGGTCATTGTTTGGTGCTTCTCTACATCCCCTTGTTTCTTTAGTTGGGTTTAGTTGGTGATGAAGCACAGAACAAGACTCATCATATGAAGATACCCACAAAAAGCTTCATGAAGTGGGACAAGTGGATTCACGCGGCCACATTCCCCTCCAGCAGGCACAACAATGAAAGCACGCTCTTTCAAGGTAGCTGTGGGCCAGAGGGGGTGGGTTTCCTTTGTTGCAGAGGTTTAGCATCAAAGCCGTGACCCCTTGATTCCCCCAAGGGAAGGGGTTTGGGCTTTGAGTTCACAGAGGGTGTCAGGGAAATGGGGAGATAATACGCCTAACTGTGCTCCAAAGCTGTCGCTGTAAGCTGCACGGGAGCAGTTACTGGAGAGAGAGTTTTACAGAACGATTTCAGAATCTGAGCAAGGGCAAGTGGCAAAGCTTTGGAGACCCTCAGCTTGGAAAAGCAAAGTGTGTCAGGCAGCACAGCATAATAGATTTAAGTGTCCGTTAGCCTCCTTGTTCCTCCCTTTTCCTCCTCCTCTCATCTATAACCCACGGGTCTTCTCTTTGCTGGGACTTAATGGTACCTCAGCTGGGCAGGCCCGGCCGAGTGCACTCTGCCGGAAAGAGCCCTCAGCGTTCACCCGAGTGAATGGGAACGGGACAGTCAGCGACGTGGAGGACGAGGAGAGGATCGCTCCGTTGATCTTTGGGGAGGAGGGCGCTTCTTAAAGGAGATTTTTTGCAAAAAATCTCAATTGAAAAATTGCTCGTATTTCACCGCTAACAATGCTCAGAATTCCTGAGGCAGATTTCCTCCAATTTTTAATTTGTTTGTCTTACGAAACAGTTCCCCTTTGGCAATTGATTGATTGTGTCTGGGGACAGTGGAGTGAAGCAGAAACCTTTGTTTTCTACTGTTGTTTTTTTTCCTTCGCATTTATTGTATCAAAAACATACGGTTTGTGTCTTCTTATGTCACAAGACATTTGCAAGAACACTTTGGTAGCTAGTGGCAAAGAACGCCAAAGCGCCACCCTGACTCCGTAACCCACAAGTCTAGTCCAACAAGCAAACGTCCCCAACGGGCACCGAGCTAGTTTAGCATACAGACATTTTGCAGCATCTCAAATATACCCAAGAATTTGGCTATTTGGGATCTGTGTTGTGATTTTAGATATGAAGATCAGCTTGCTCAAGGTGAGGAGCACTGACAGCAGTTTTCCGGTCTCCCCTGTGGTTCTGGGTGAGCTCTATTAAATCTGATGAAACAGCTCTCAACCTGTCATCAGGGATATCTGAGCTGGAGCTCGAGGATCAGAAATTTCATAAACCAGGGATTAGTGATTATTTTTGCTTAAAAAAATAACGAGACCCAGTGTTACTTTGAATTGAAAGTCAGGATATCTCTTCTACATCGATTACTATTTCTCTCTTCTTTGCCCCCTTTATGGATTTGTAATGCAAAAATCTGTAATATCTCTTTTGAAGCACAAGGGAGACTGCTGCAGAGATTAAAAACAACATGTAAACAAGACTGTACGAGCAACTGTCTGCACTGATTTCCGCAGCTGCTCACCAGACTTTCGACTTTTAAGGTGGAACTTCTTACTTTGGCCATGTCTTCTTACTCACTGACTGACCTGACATATGTGTAACCCCAGTCGTGTTTGAGGGAATGTCACTGTCCACTCAGGGCCACAAACACACACACACATTGTACATCACTGGGCCTGGAGACCTTCCCCACGGCCGCACAGCTGTCTGCCACCTGCCGTGGAGCAGCCACGCTTGTGGAGGAACACTTCACATCACTTAACGTGCGTTTAGCACCACTCCAGGTTAGTGGAGTTCCACTGTTACATGTTTTAGTGCTGCTCGGCAGATGCGCTGTGACATATGGGGGGGCTTTCCATGGCTATATATTAATTATAGTCACTCTTTGAGTATTAAAAATTGATTTTTAATGGCCCTTAGCATACGGCACAAGCTATATACCACTCAAACTGTTGTAAATTGGCATCTGTCTTGACATACAGCACATAGTCCATCTCTTCTGTTGTCTGTCTTTCCATTGTCTCTTTAGTTTGAGAGTGCTCTGCATGTCAGGTGGTATACATTCAAGTAAGGGTTTCTGGATAAATGTGCCATTCCTTTGTACGTTCATGTTTAGTCTCTTAAAGTGTTGACCAAAATCAAATCAAGTAAAATTTTATCTGTATAGCCCAAAATAACAATTTACTAATTATCTCACTTGGCATTGACAAACTGTACAAATGTGACAACCTTGTACAGAACACAACAACATGACAATAACAGTTTGCTAAGAATGTTTGAGTTTAAATGAGTCTATAAATCCAGATATAGTGTGGGTGTGGTATGTTGACCAGAATTCATTGCAATCCATGGGCTAGGTTGGGCAATCGGGTTTAGGATCCAAGTCACAGGAAACTTCTGTTAATAATTTGAGCAGCAAACAAATTAGTGGGCAATAACGTTGGATTTAGTGCTAAAATAATGCCATCAATCACTACACGAATCACAGAAAATCAATTGACACTTACGGACTGGCAGTAGTCTTTTCCTTTCACACCATAAAATACATAAAAATCAGTTGCAGCCCTGTTAAATTATTATCATTAGAATATACCTAATAAACTTGGAGCTTCACATTATAGTAAGTTCATGCAGGGTTCACATGAGAGTAAGAGAGGCTCGAAAGTCAACTTCTCTGAGTTTTCTTATGTGTCATCTGTCGAATGCTTTGGGGCAAAGCGCTCGTGTTCTCTCTCTCTCTTTTTTTTTAACATTCAACAATGATACTCTTGGGTTCGTTCGCTATTTGGGGGGGTGGGAATCATAACATTATGCAACGCTCTAGCCTCAGGGCGAAGTCGTCAACAGCACACCTGTAATGGGAGAAGAAACTGGGCCGCGGCCTGAGTAATGAAGAGTCTGTCATGTGGATGAGTTAGCCGGGTCTTCCCTTTACAGACACGTGCAAACACACACTTTGTCATTCAGGCATCCCTTGCCCTCTTTTTTGCTTTTTCCCCGTCTCCACCTCACTGCTTCTCCGAGTCATTTTGTTCTGAATGAAAAAAAGCTTTGAACGAAATGCTAGAATATATATACCCAAATCACGTCAGCTGCAATGTAAATAGTGTTCAGACATACCATTATAAAACACACATTGGTTGTGGTGCTACAGAAATACAAAACAAACCATATTCTCCAGATGTAACGGAACACGCTTGTTTGATTCTTCTGCTTTTATTCCATTCTCACTAAAACTGTGACTCCCAGTGAAATCACATTATCTCTGAAAATACCCACATTTTTAGATTTTTTTTGCATGCACTCTCTTCCTTTCCCCTGTTGTCATCTTCTCCTCCTCCTCTATGCTCGCCTCCACATCTCAAAGATTGCCTTTCTGCTCTGCCAGATCCTTCATCCTTTCTTTTGCCTCCAGCCCCATGCTCACCCCACCCCCCTGTCTGTGGGGACAATCGAGAGGAAACAAAGCAAAGAGAAAACAGGGGAGTGGGCCCCTCGAGCTGGGAGCCAGTGAGTAAGGGGAAGGGTGTTAATGCAGCGAGTCTACTTCTATGGGAAACTACTCAGGCCTGATTTAGGTGGCAGTTAAGGGTTCTGATCTGCCAATTTGATTTGTTTTCATCAAAGAGCAAATGTGTGCACAATGTGCTCAGTAAAGTATAAAATATGTTGTTTTTTTTTAAAAGCGTAATGGAAGGTTGAAGTGGTGGTTAAAGGACGGGGTTGTGGTGCACATCTCTTTGTGCACATTCCTGTGTCTGCATGCGACCTTCCACTGAATAGATGCTACATAATTTAGAAGCCATTATTTTTTGCACCGTGCTACCAAGAAGAAAGGGTGGGAGGGGAAGGAGAGCGACAGACAGAAGGAAAGTGGAGAGTGTTGTATTGGCCATATCTGCTGTGGAAGGAACCTTTTGAATAAAAAGTTTCTCCCCAAGAGAATGCATTTTTTAAAGTTCCTTCTTAAGCCACATTCAGTTTTTAAATTATACAGGGAAGTTTGGAGGGAGTTTAGAAGCTGAAACAGCATGAAACCTGCCAGCTAAAGATAATTCGAAGTAAAATGTATTCCTTTGATGATCTATGTGAAGTCCCTCAACTGTCTACCATTTTTCTCATCGCTTCTCCCCCTTCTGCTGCATTCCCTCCTTTCTCTACATTGCCTGGCTGCAAGGGGGAATCCCAGGACAGAGGCATGGCAGTTTAAGCAGGCCTGTCACATGCTGCTTGATTCAGACGGGCTGTGGTAATTCTCCCTTTCACTCGTCCTCCGATGCCTGATGGAAGGGCACCAACTAACCTGCCCAGTTCCATGAGGATCAGAGCGGCTGGGTGGTCCAGTGTTTGTGCGATCAGCGGGGGTCCCATCCCAGCCCAAAACTCCCACCCATCCCCCCATGTTCATGTTATCCACCTGCGTCCCACATCTCCATCTCATTAACTGCCTTCACCTCAATTACACCCGGTTGTGCCAACCTCTAATCGTGCAACACCCCTTCCCATGAGACGAGGAGTTTCTCTCTCTCGTTCTCTGTGTCCCACCTTGCCATCCATCTGTCTGAGCACGCCCATTAACACATTTACAATCCCATCTCTCGACCTGCGGCTCCCAGTTTAAATTTCCACACCTGTTTCATGGCCAATTGAGAAACTTGAGGGGTCAATGAGAGCACGTTGCCCCTGCCTTCCTCTGACACCTCTCCTGCATTTTGTTTTTTTCCTTTTTTCGACAGCAGATGCGCAGCCCTCTACATGAAAGGCATGTAGCCGTGAAATGGGACAAGATGAGGCAATGTGCCCCAACAGATGGAATTAGAAGGAGGAGCGAGAATTGAAAGAAAGATTGATTTTAGGGGGAAGGGAGCGAATAATGTAAATAGATATTCATGGTATATATATATAGAACTGCAAAATTGTGTGTAAAATCAGTAAACCTGTGTAATAGTATATAGTATATATTTGGAGAGTGGCAGAGTTTTTAGCATTTTTTTCCCAGTACACCCCCACAATGGATTTTAAATAAAAAAATAAAGATGTGATCCAAGTACAGACTTTCAGCTTCTATTTAAGAGATTTCACAAAAAGATGGCTTTTACAGACTTAAAAATTAGAACAATTATAAAGAGATCCTCCATTTTCAGGGACAAACTAACATAACTGCAAATATAGCTGTCTTTTTTGATACTTGGATTAAAACCTTTTGCTGTCGATGACTGCCTGAAGTCTGGAGTCCATGGCCATCACCAGATTCTGAATTTACTCCCTGGAGATGCTTTGCCAGGCTTTCACTGCAGCCACCTTCAGTTGCTGCTTGTTTTGGGGTCTTTATGCCTTCAGTTTTGTCCTCAGTAACTCAAAAGCTCCTCAATTGGGTTGACACCAGGTGACAGAGTTGGCTGTTGAAGAATATTCACATTTCTTTGCCTTCAAAAAATCCTGAGTTGCTTTCACAGGATGTTCAGGGTCATTATCCATGCGCTGTCAGCACCGTCAGCATCAGTTTTGCAGCATTTGGCTGAATGTGAGCAAAGAGTATAGCCCTATACACCTCAGAATTCATCTTGCTACTTATGTCAGCAGTCACATCATCAGTAAACACCAGTGAGCCCGCTCCACTGGCAGCCATACATGCCCACCCCATCATACTGCCTCCACCATGTTTAACACATGAGGTGGTGCTTTGGCTCATGAAATATTCCTTTCTTTCTCCAGACTTTTCTTTTCCCATCATTCTGATACAAGTTTATCTTGGTTTCATCTGCCCAAAGAATCTGATTCCTGAACTTGGGACGCTTTTTAAAATGTTTTTTTGCAAAGTCTAATCTGGCCTTCCTGTTCTTGAACGTTACCATTGGTTCGCACCATGTTGTAAACCCTCTGTATCTACATTCATGAAGGCATCTCTCGATTGTAGACTTTGACAATGATACGCCTACCTTCTCAAGAGTCTTCTTGACTTGTCTCCATATTGTGAAGGGGTTTCTCTTCACCAGGGAAATGATTCTGTCATCATCCACTTTAGCTGTCTTCTATGGTCTTCCAGGATTTTCATTGTTGTTGAGCTCACCAGTGTGCTCGTTCCTTTTAAGAATGTACCAAATTGTTAATTTGGCCTCTCCTAAAGTTTTTGCTGTCTGATAGATTTATTTGATGTATTCAGCCCAGTGATGACCTCCTTCACTTGCATTGATATCTCCTTGGACTTCATATTGATGCTCCAGTCAAACAGCTGCCAAATGCCAATTTAACACCTGAAATCAACTCCAGACCTTTTATCTGCTTCATTTATCTGGAATTAACAAAGGAACAGACCACACCTGGCCATCCAACTGTTCGTCAGTCATTTGTCCAAATACAGTTGAGCACCTGAAAATGGAGGTACCCTGTATAAAATCCATTGTGGTGGTGTATAGAGGCAAAATGATAAAAACTCTGTCATTGTCCAAATACATCTAGAACTAACTGTATAGTTTATATCTTGCAGCCACGTTTTTGCACTTTTATTACCAAAGTTGACAGTAAAAGCGCTGTTCCAGATGAGTGAAGACTTTTCAGTATTGCCTGGCTACTGTAGAGCAATGTTTAATATAATCTGGAAAATTTTTTCCATTTTTTTTATTTTATTCACACTACTTGTGGGACATCACAGCATGAAGAAAACAGATGGCTCAGCACCAAAAAGATTTCAGACAAACTCAAAAGTACGAGTAAGTGGGGAGGAAAAAAGGAGAAAAAAATAAAGAGGGACCCGGCTTGAATGAACCCATCTGCTCACAGATGGATGCAGAGTTAATTTTCAGCTGTTAGAACAGTCTTGTTGTTATTTCCGTCACGGCTGTCCATTTCTTGCAGAAGGTGGCATTGGGGCTGCAGGAGGAAGTAATAGAGTAGAGTAGTGAGAGTAGAAAGAAGATGCTGAGATGTGTGAGGAGGGATCCGCCCTCCAGCTGTAGACAATGGATCGTTAGCTGGGGCAGACGATATTTGTGTGTTCTTCCTGTGTTTTACTACCACGCTAACAACAGTAACAGTGTCCTAGCAGATGAAATGGCTTTGTATGTATCCCAGAAACTCATACTGTAACATGCAAAGAGAGAGATTGACTGTTGCGTAATTGGAACACATTAAAACCACCAACGTTCCAAAGGGTCATGCAAACAAAGTAGAACATGTTGTCTTACATTCCAGGGAAGATGCATGTCAACATCTAAACAACTGGTTGTCAAAGATATAATGGCCGCTCGAAAAAGGAATTACAGTAACACATGCTGCGATGGCTAATATTTTAAACCTACTTTAAAACTTGCCTCATGTGACCCTAACGACTCGCATGATGGCCGAGCAGGGCAACGACTCATTAATGAGTCACACCTTGAATCTTGTGACCATAACAACTCACATGAATGTGAGGGGAGTCATCGATGAGTCACACCTCACAATGACTCATTAATGATCTACACCTTACTTGATGTGCACACACAGAGAGGGTCAATGACTCAGGTGACCACCTATGAGGTGTAACGAACCTACCAGATGATAAATACTGAAGATTCCCCACCAATGTTTAGAAATGAAAAAGCCTTTCGGATGAGAGCTGAGATGCCTTCAAATGAAGCATTTAAAACTACCTCAACCTGGATGACTGAGAACCAACACAAACAGATGGCTAATATTCTGCTAGTTTGACTTTCCTCACCAGTTCTGTTAGTAAGTACATCTATCTGCCATTTTGTGTTAAGCAGGTATGATGTGTACAATCATTTATTGGAGCAGAGCTAGTTTGGTAGCAGCTTTCTTCTGCAGGACAGGCAACTGAAGTTAATGCCATCAAATTTGCAAGCCAAACTCAAGACAAAATCAGATAAAAGAGGCTAAAGCGGCTGACAATTATCAGAACTCAAGGATTGTATAGTCTATTTTAAGCCAGGCATTACAATAGACTATACACTTAAAATAGGCATGAAAATATTTGTATATTATCGCTTGACAACAATCCGCTAAATTAAAATCTGTAGCATAATAATACAACATAATAAAGCCATTATTCTGCCATTTCCAGATTTTTGAAGCATTGTCCGATAATTATTTTGCTGCTTTTACTTTACTTCTTACACTTCTTTGCGGCTGCAAACTGAATTTACTTGTGATATGAAACAACAGGAAAATTTCCCCCAAAAAGTGTAGTCGTGTAACTCCTGCTGGGAAGAATAAATCATAAATGCTCCTACATTTGACTGCCAGTCAAAATGGTTGTTCGTCGCCTGAGGCAGAACACGAGCTCTGCGGCTGCTTTTAACTTAACTTAACGTAACCATATCTTGTCATCCCCTCCCTTTTCTCTCTCTCTCTGTAGTCTCTCATCTTCCTGGGCTGCGTGGCGGCTGCCGGGCTCGGCCTCAACCTGCTGTGTCTGGCCGTCTACCTGAGCTGTTTGTGCTGCTGCCGCAAGGATGAGGAGGAGGAGAGCAAGAAGCCCAACTCCTGCTGCGTTACCTGGTCCGCCGTGGCTGCTGGTCTCATCACATGGTGAGAGTTACAATAAAAAAACAAATAGAAGTCATTGCAGCTAATGGCACACTCGCCCAATCTCTCGGTTTGATGCCACGCTCTGGTTTCCCATTTTCTTTATTGGTCATTCAGTATTCCTAATGGGGGGCTTTAAATATCATGATAGTTTTTCCAAAGACTCCCAGTCTGCTCATGCGCATTCTGTCGTCCCACGTGACAGCGTTCATAGTGCTTAAACTCCCCATACATTGCTCCATAGTGTATGTCTCTGTCCGTTTTCTCATTTCCATTTTTGAAGTGTTCACGGCCTCTCTTTCAATGTCAGGCCATCTCTCTTTTGAAATAGCCTAAGCTTCTGTCGACACCTTCGGTTACGGATTCACAATAGCCAAGGTTTCTTTTTCTTTCCTTTTGATGAGATCGGATCTGTATCTGCCAAGACACTGATGCAGGTGGAACCTCTCCGATAAGCTTCGCCCTTTATATATTCTTTTTTTTTTTTTTTTTTTTTACAATTTGTGGCCTAAAAACCAAACAAAATGTACGAAAGAGTGAAGGTTTTTGATTTATGTACCAGCCAGGCTTTCCCTTGAACATCACCGTGGTGGTCATGTTTTTAGAAACAGCAGAAAAATTTGTGGCTGGTCTGGTTTGAGTAGAAATCGACACAATCATCCTATAATTTTCCAGCATAGGGTTTACACCGGCTTTAAACAAAATCGCACTAGTTTGCATTCTGACTTCTACTCAGCAGCCTGATGTGGGAGTGTGATGATTATCCTGCTGATGATGTGCAAGTGTGATTGTGCATTTACAGCCTTTGACAGCCTGCTGGCAGACAAATCTGCTCACCTTCATGCTTTGAAGCTCCGGCCAGCATCTTCCAACTGAGTCTGCAACATAAAATGCAGTAATGGCATGTATGAAGATAGGTTAGTGTACAAAATACAGTATGTGATAGGAGGAATTATATCATTGGAATATTAACTTGAAACTAAGAGCAGCTATGATCTTATAGTGAATCATTGTAAATAACCTTCCCCCCAGCTAACCGTATCCTATTTATTACTTCTATTAAAAAAATATATTTAAAAAACTCTTGTTTACTTCACTGGCTGAATATTGCAACCCAAACAATGGAAAGCTGGTTAATGATGGTGAGTGAAATGACATTTTTCATTAGTCCCATTAGCACAGATCTTGTGTCACAACCACCTAGAGAGAGAGATTAATTATTTATGATGAAATTCATGCCTAATTATCACATTGTATGCATGAGGAGTTTCTGTAATATATTAATTAAATGGTTGGAATTAAACTATTCTGGAGAAGTGTTTCTGAATGTTAAGATGATATCTGACCCGGTGTTTTCGCTCAGATTTAACAGTGAGGGGCTGGATTTTTGAGGCTCGAGGCTGCTGGTTCTCATCAAGTCCATGCTGGACTGAAAATGTTCCTGATGTAAAAAGGCATTACGTTTAGCTGCAGCAGAGATTCAGGATATTAGCATTTTAGCTGTTAGCTTGCACAGTGACAACCTAAAGCGACTTATTATTTTTCTTTTAGATGGAACTTTTCTGTCTTTATACAGGCTGCCGCTGTGTTAAACCCACAAAGCTGTGAAACAATAACTGTCACATCCCTCAAACTACAGTGAATGTGCTCAGAGAGAGCAAACCTCCATCAACACACCTAAATTCCCTGCAACATACAGTCCCCAGCAATATATGCTTATCCTTTAAGGTCAATCCTTTTTTCATGTGAACTCATATGTCAGCTCCCTGTGATATTAAGGTTTATTTTGGGCATTTTTAAGTATGATTTTAAGGTCATGTGCCCAAAAGATCACATGTTGGCGCCATTTGATAGGTGGTACATGAACTGCAGAGCCAGCTGATTAAGGCTATGTGATGGACTCTGAATTAGTTACAGAATGACACCAGTTAGACCTCTTTATGTCAATTCTTTGTAGAAATATAAATATAAAAAGACGACTTTGACCTTTCAGTGACCTTGGCCTTTGACTTAAAAATCCTATACTTTAATCATTTGTAGTGAGTGCCAAATGACACCAGTTGGACCTCTATATGTCAATTCATTTAGGAGAAATGGCCAAAAAAAATGGTTTTTTTTTTTACCTGCCATTGACCTTGACCTTTGACCCTGAAAGCCTGAAAGTTAATCATCTGTAAGTGGTGCTGTCAGCAACAAAATGACACCAGTTGGGCATTTTCAATTGTTTCTTGAGTTATGGTGAAAAGAAAACATGCTTTTTGACCTTTAAGTGAACTTGTCCTTTGACCTCTGGCCGCCAACATCTAATCAGTTGTATGTTGGGCCAAGACACAACTTTGATGAAAATTTTTTAGCAAAATCGATCGTAAAGTCCTGCTAACAGACAGACTCACAAACAAATAAGCGCCACCGAAAACAAAAAATAGCCTGTGCAGCCTTCTGTAAAGATACCAAAAACTAATGCAGTAAGCAGCACTTACGTCGCCAGATAAAACCTGTTAGTCGGTCAATGAGATGTGCTGTTCCCACAAAGTAGCTAACTGAATTAGTGCCGGAGGAGTGGACGCTTCTCTTAGCCATGTGAGAGTCATGTTTAACAACCAGTGGGTCTTATTAAATTAGACCTCGAGCTTTATCGTACCTCTTTATTCAGGAGAGGGTCATTGTTGAAGGGAAACTCACAGTGGTGTCATGGATGTGTAAAATAGCCTGGAGGCCCAGTACTTCAGGCTAATACGCTGTACAGTCAGTATGCTAAACACAATCTGTATTTACATTCCCTGCCCACAGCTACTGAATGTGATTTAATATAATGCCACTAAAAAGAAAAAAAGAGTTTTAAACGCTTAAAATAGTTCACCTCCTCGACTCGAAGCTAAAGAGTGACCTAGTCACAGCATTACTAACCTTCTGTGTGTCAGATTTCCTTTGAATCATGATTCGGAAGATCTGCACTAATCATGCAACAGTCAGCCCTAACATCGCTCACATTTATTCCGAACCGTCTCGCCATTAAGCGTCACAAATGGCTTCTGTTCCCACCAAGTCGACTAGTTGTCATTTAAACATTCACGAGCCGTTTCTTAAAATGTTTGCCTTGCATTAAAGATGCATGTTGTTAAAATCTAAATTAGAAGAGTGGCATGGAGCGTCTGAGCAGTAGCTGAGGCTGCGCACCGGAACGTAAAGTCTAGTTGTGTCTGACACTCTCACCTGTTCATTCATCATTCTTGTTTTAAACCTTTCAAACTGTTTCCCATCCTTAAGGCTTTTGTGTGTCAGAGCCACATACTTGTAGTTAAAGTGGAAATCAGTGGAAATCTTCCCATGGTACCCGTTGCTAGCACCTGGGAAAAACCATGCCCCTTCGTGTTTTGGCTAAAACACTTCCATTTGCACTGTTATTCGACCTTTATTTTTCTTGCAAAAAGCCCAACCAGCATGAAAACACAAAAAAATAAGGCCGCAAATGTCAATTTGGTGTATTTCCTCTATAAAGAGCAAGAAGCAATTCAGGCCGGCAACCAGTGAACCTGGTCTGTAACAGCGTGTCCAGGTGACTCTAAATGTAATGAATTTGAGTGTTAATTTTGTGCGGTCACTACCTTTATAAAACCATAGAACAAAAGGTTACAGGAAAGTTTAGGCATATGTCGGCCAAGCTCTTATTAATACATAAAGTTTAATGGAATACAAGAAAACTTTTTTTAGGATTGTGTATTAAATCGGGCACATTTACAAGTAAATGATGGCGTCTGGGGATCATCTGTGTCCTTTGTACATTGTCCCTTTTCAGATATATTAGACAAAAGCAAGCGTTTATTCACATTTCATTCTCTTTGATTCAGGTTGGAGCCGTTGTCCGGTTTCACGCTGTATCTGTGTGTATAAGAGAGAGATACGATCGACGATCAGTAGCGAGCTCAGTGGCGCCCCCCATGAGGGCGACCTGTATTGATCTGTGGTACAACCTGATAACTTGTTAGACTTAATACAGTGCGGTGAGAAAACATTGTTTGTGAGGATCAGCTCCCCGTCCCGACTCGGGCTGGATTTTATTTGGGATTTGTGAGAGGAAAGCCCGGCTTCGTTTTAATCTCATCAGCCTAAATTCTTCCTCTCTTTTCACCCTTGCTTTACCCCCTCACTTCCCTTCACCGTGCCGTATCTTTAATTCCGCTCTAACGATGTTTGACAGTGGCTGGAGCTCATACACGGTGGTGTCCATCCAAATTAACGTTGGTGAAAGGAGAGCAGATGTCACTCAGCTGGGGTTGCAGTCTGGCCCAGGATGTCAGACATTGACTGTGTAATTATATTGTACTGTAACTAAGTTCTATTAGTTTAACTACCACATTTTACAGTTTACAGTAGCACTAGTTTGGATATTAGTATGATAGTTAGGCACTAATTGTTGTGTTGGATGTACAGTATATGTCAAAAGCAGGTTATATAGGCTTACAAAGCATGTGGAAAATTAAGAAATAAAGCAGCACTTATTTTTCTAGGAGGTCTTAAACATGCTTAATGAGAGCCCGTAGTGCTCCCACTGCCTCTTAGGAGAGAACCTGTGCATTTTTCAAGCTAAGCTCTACTTGCTGGACTTTTAGTGTCTCAACTTCCACAAAATATTTATGTTTTTGCAATTAAAACCAGCATTGAGTTCAGACGCTTGGGCCTTTTACCTCATGAAGACACAGTGCAGCAGTGCACATAGTCAACAAGTCAAAATATCACAAACATCTCCCTTGATTTTACACTACTAAATACACTAAAAAATGTTATTGCAAGTGTCTGGCAACATGAGTTCATACCTACAGTGACGCAAATGTTGGTACAGACTGGGTGTTTCTTGCCTGTCGGTGCAGCCTTCACTGGTGGTCAACTGGTCAGTTTTCCAATTTGACGAATGAAATTCTTTAGATTCATCCCAAAGATTACTCCCAAATGGAAAAATACTTTGGAATAAATCTGCGTAAATTCCGTTGTCTTTCGTAAACAGTGCCCCTTCCGCAGTTCTTTCATGTTTGGGGAGCGCCGTCAGCGACATGAAGCATTCGTTTTGAGTCAAAAGCACACGGACGTTTCACTGTAGGTATCTACTCCATGTTACCAGACACTTGCAATAACATTCTGAGCTTAATAGTGGCGAAACAAGCGATTTATTTCCCGTGTTTTGAATTGCCTGGCGCTGTTGCATTTTATAAGCTGAGCAGTCGAGCTCAGTGCTGCTTTTAATTCAAAAATAGATGTCCGAAAAATGTTTTTTAAAGCAGTACCAGTGGAAAGTGTAGCTCTCACGATCCGACCCGTAGTTCTAGTGAGACATTAACAATGACCACCCACAATCAATAACTGTGCAACAAACTTAATTTTTATTTTCAATATTTTGCCCCTTAAGGGACAAGATGAGTCTCTTTTAAAACATGTGAAAACCCACAAATGAACTTAGTTACTTAGAAGTTATTTTCTGCGGCTTTTGGCTTAAGATACAAGTGTAAATCTGTTTTTTGGGGTTTTTTTTAATTGGATAAAGGCTCAAAAGATATCCAACACCACTTAGGCACATTGTTGTGTCTAAAAGTGCAGAAAGTGCAAGTATTTATCAATCTGTGCACATAGTGAACAAGTAGAAATCTGTGACGCATTCCGGAACTGTTCAGTATTAAGCTGCACAAAGGGATTTATATGTTTTGCCAATAATTTTAGAGCTGAGGTTAATGACGCCTGGCCCCTCTACTTTCTGTCCTTTTGACAGATGGACGCAAACCAGAAAATGATTCAAATTTAAAATACCTTTTGATGAAAAACAGAGACAGTGACTCCAGCGTTTCTGCTGCTCATATAAATGGATCATCAGATTCTTCTGCTCTCCAGGACCCTTGAAATATTCATTTGTGGGGTTTTTTGTTGAAAGGTGTCTGTTGCCAAACCTGTAATTGGAAATGAAGTCTCATTAAAAGGAAGATCAAAGGGATGGAGGGAAAGATAGTGTCTCAAACCGGATCCCAAACATGGAGACTCTCACACACAAGACCTGCTGTTGGATGTCCGCAGTATCAGCAATAAAGTCATACCGCAATCTGTTTTCTGCAGCGGACCATTTTTAATTCTGCATCCCAGCCCTGTAATTAGCTCTGAAAATGTAGACGTGCATTAAAGATAAAGTTAAAACCCCAAAGACGTATATTTATCGTCTCAGGCGAGTCGCTGCTGCCCTTTTCGGGCAAAATCTCAAATATGTCCGGGCTTATTCTTAATGGCTTCGGGCATTTTTCTGCCAGAGGCTGAAACTTTTGCTTCCGTTTCTGTGTTCCCCTCAGTGTCTTTTATTCTCATTGTCATTTATCAATGTGACACTTTGGACTGTAGCTCCGCGCACGTCTCCCCAAATCTATGATACTCTTTCTTTTCCGATTAGACGGTGGATATTTCAAGAAGAAGCACTAAGTGAACCAGAGGGGCGGCGAGAAGAAGAGGGGATGAAAAAGAAAGCATGTGACTCTGCGCTCCCAGTTTCCTTTCCCATTAACGAGATTCTACCCTTAAAATATTCTCATGCTTCAAGTAAATCCGTGTTTCTCCCCCCCCCCCGATAATTTTATCTAATACATTTTCTCTGGCTCTGGCATTAGAGGATCTGTTTAGACTAATAAAAGGAGAACAACTCCACAGATATCGGTTGTGTTTTGTTTTTTTTTGTAGGCGAAACTTTTTGGTTTTGGAAAAACAGCAATAACAACAAATCCAACAGGGAAAAAATAAGATTTTTGTCATCATAATTTTCCTTTTTTTATATATATCTGGGTGTATAAAACAAAACAAACCTTATTTGTTTTTTTCCTTCTCGCTGTGTTGTTGTTGTCTGGCTCGCTGCTCTTCTGTCATGCCATTTGTTTCAAACTATCTGTCTTCCTGTCTGCTCATATTTTGTGCTCTGTCTGCCTGTCACTGTTTGTTTGTGAATGAAGAAAGTAACCTCTGTCCGCTCACACTTGCCTCTGACCACCACACTTTACATCATCGGGGAGGCGTTCACAAGGTTAACGATATCTTTTTGGTATTGCCCGATCTCTGGCCTCATTCTGGGGCACATTTTTCGATGTAAAACTCCCAAAAATGGAGGTGGTTTTGAAATTTACTTAACTGAAGATCAAGTATTGAGGGTGCACAAAAAACTAGGTAGCGAGCAACCCCCCGAATTATTGTTGTTATCAGGGCCATTGTAACGCAGTTAACGTCCATTGTGAAATTTCTAAAAGTAATGACTGAATGGGGATAGTTGATTCCAAATCAAAGGATAAATGATTGAAATGCAGAAAGCATTAACAGTAGAAACATGGACGAACGGTATTAGCTGAAAATAATGCATTAATAGCTACCGAAAAGTTACATTCATTGTGTATTGGTATTGCCTAGTTATGAATAAACACTGAGAACATTAATGTGGAAAGTAAAAGCCTAAGATACAGCAGCAAGGGGAGCCGAAGGTCAAGTGACGTACACTAATTTACGAGTCATTACATTTTTGTGAGACAAAGGTAACTAGGGCTGGGCGAAAAACTGCACTTGCGATCTGATTCAAGGCAAGTTTTTACGTCGTTGACTCTGGTCTAGGTTTTTTGTAGCGAGTAACAGACCCTGAGGAGTGAGAAGGAAAAGAATCTGACAGAAGGAGACACAGCCCGAGCCGCACCAAGGCGGGGTGAGAGCGAACTCATATCTGAAAGACGGAGGACTTCTGTCATTTAGACATACTTTGGCTACAGAAAGTCGACCAGAAATCAGTAGCTCGCAGACCAGATGGGAGAGGGGGGTGAGGGAGGTGTGGTTGGCACCAACAATTGTTTCTACCCTCCAAGATCTGTCACGTAATAAATAAAGTAATAAATGAATGAATAGATAAAGTAATAAATGCAAAAGAAATAGAAGCTGAAAGTGATTGACACAGGCTTTTAGCTTTCAGGCGATGGATAAAGGAGTAAATGGTAAAAGTAGTGGACAATTGGTTGAAATAGTTAAACACATTAGACAAATGATCAAAATAAATGGCGGGATAGCTTTAACTGGATGGTGACTCAGAGCTGAGAGAACCTTGTATTGATGTTTTATTTGATAAGTAAAGAGACACCCACACTTATAAAACCTTGTAGTATTAATGTATCATTATAGCATTATTACAGGTTATAAAATATTGATCTATGATAAATTAAAAGTCAAATAGCCGTCAGTCTGTCTACAGAGCTGGAGGCAGCACTTTGCCTGTGTTCAACTGACACCGATGTTCAGATATGAGTTATCCGTCTGTCTGAGCCAGAGGATGAATTAGCTACACAAAACAACCCATTGCCACTGCTCGGCAATAATTAGGCCTCTAGTTGTGAGTCCAACATGTTGATTGATTCGTCCTGTAGTCGTTTTGGAGAGTACGTATGTGTACGCCTCTGTTGAACAGATGCATGTACTAATAGAGATAAATGGATACATTGGTGGGAGAAACAATGGTTGCAGCTGCTTCCAGGCTAAACGCTGGTTTGTGGATAATGTCAGTTATTAGGTGAGATTTTGGAGCATTCTCAGTTTCAGACGTGAGAAAGATGTAAAGGCAGATGACTGTAAAACTGCTTCTACAACATTTTCTGTTGGTTTTTCCTGTAAATTGTCACCCACGTGAAGATAAATCAAGACGTCCGTATATTAAATGCTTCATGGGAGGTGGATTTACTGCAGGGATGTTGAAGTCTATTGAACTGGAGGCGTTTTGCTGTGCTGGTACAAACAAAAGCCGTACTCATTGTCCTAACTTCATGACCTTTGGTATGGCATTTAGTGGCTTGTTTTCCCTGAACGTATTTATTTCCATGAAAAGGGGAATCGTTTCATCTAAGGTTAGCAAATGCAGTCTTTGTTTTAGGCAAGCAAGCCCCACTCTGCTCCAGAGGAACCTGTACTGCATTGGGCTTGTTTGTAATTGTTTACCTGTTGCACACCAGCCATGTAATTTTCGCCAAGCAAAAGGACCAAGGTGGATTTTTTTTCCAGAGTTTCCCTTTGGAGGAGCACACATCGGGCCAACCAAACATTTAACACAGTGCACTGCTTAATCGTCTCCAATAACATCAATGAACCAAATGATGCACAGCTGGAGCTGTTCACGGGTAAGCTGGATAACAGCATCCTGTTACCTAAAACATACGACTAACCGCCGCTCCGGGTCATCGCTTCATGAAATTGCTCCTCTGTCCCTTCAGCCTTGGATCGATGTTTCGAACGGCTCTACAGAAATCCTGAAGCATCTCAAACAGTGGAACAGTGGAACTCACTAAGATCTCTTTTTGTCACTCCTGCGTTGTAAACCACCTTCAACGTAGTTTTTACTCTCTGGTCCAAACTAAGAAAGACAACAATAAAAGTACCATAATAAAGTGTGTGCAATGTTCTCTCAATAAGCCATAAAAATCATGTCATTTTACATGAGCGTATCCTGGATATCTGTGTTTATGCAAGAGAATCTTGTCCTTGTGACAAAGTTACATATTTCCATCTGATCTGTGTTTGAAGGTTGGGCAGAAATTGACTTTATAGCTGCTTTCAAATCTCATCAAATCACAAACATGCCACAGCGCTTTGGGCAGAAAAAGAAGCTCAGAAAGACTAATAGCCTAATAACCATTTTGTGCTGAGGCTCCAGGTGGACAAATTAATTTCTTTAGATGACTGAATATGCAAAAGTGTCTTCAAATTATATGCATTCATTCCCAAATACTGTATAGTATAATCTGTGGCTTAAGGAGGCAGATGTTTACTTTAATGAGTCCACACTTTTGGCTGATTGAAGCATTCGTTGCTGAAGTTAGCATAAACACATCTGTGAAAAGTTGGTTTTCTGCACACAGGTTTCAGTTTCAAAATTAACATTTTCTCTCCCATTTACTTTTTTACCATTGCTAATTTTTCCACAAGGCAGTGTAGGAGAAAAATTTAACAATACTTCTTTATGTTAATGCCCAAATGCCCACGGTGAAAAATAAGGCATGAAAAATTCATGAAATGTGTAGTTCTTGTGTTTTGCCAAGTGCCTTGTAGTATTTTCCTGCCGCAGGATGCAACACGCATTCAAACCTGCATTAAATGTTGAATTCAGCGATGGCTCCAAACTTCAACTTCAGCAACTGAAAAGCAATAATAACATATAAATAATAACATCACACACATGTTTCACAAAACAAGCAACGTACTCATCTCTCCTCATGAATTAACCGAAGGCGTGCCTGTCCCTCTTCTCTCTGCAGCGTCGCCGTGGGTGTGGGTTTCTATGGCAACAGTGAGACCAATGATGGCGTGTACCAGCTGACCTACTCCTTGTACAACGCCAATCACACAGTGGACGGTGTGGACAGTCTGGTAGGTGAAACACAGATATCTCCACATTACTCTTTTATGACGAATACTAAGCATAACGGAAGTGGCACTTTACAGTGAGGATGCTTAATTAACATTAGTTAGTGCAGTAATAAGCATTTATTAACCGTTAGTCTTCTTAAGATACTAATTCATACATTATTCAGTTAAAAGTAAGGATGTGCATGTTTCAATTTTAAAATAAGGGTCGCAAAGAGCATTAATGAATGATTTATTGCAAATAAGTCATGCTTATTCAGTGCGCTTATGCATTAATGAAATGTCACGTATGGGACGTGTTTTCAACTTTACAATAGGGTTGCAAAGAGCATTAGTAAATGATTAATTGAGGTTAATAAATGCTTCATTATGGTTGGTTAGGTGGCCGTCTGTGTCAGTGCCTATCATTGTATTAGTTAATGGGAATTACTTTGTTAACTAATGTTAATACTACTAAAACTAGTAAGTAAGTAAGTACCTTAGTTACCATGACGACTGTCAGTAAGTGATTACAAGACACATTAACTAATTGTTATCACATGTTTATTAATGCATCAACTACTCTCACCCAAACGGGTGTAAATATAGAGACATCATATTTTGTAGTTTGTGAACTACTGCCTAATTTTTTCATAAATACAAATCTGGACCAAGTTCCACCCCAAGATTTGGTCCATGCATACATTTGATCCGGTTTTGGGTTTTACATTGTGTGTTTAGGGAGTGCATCAGCTCTGTTTTGTATGACATTATTGCATTGTCATCATTATTACCTCAACATTCAAATTTGCAAAATAAGCATCCTTTCAAAAATCATGTCATCGAAGTCGACCCTCAGACCAAATCGCGATTAAAAGTTTGGACCGCTGGTCCAAACTATGGTCTGTAGCACCTTCGACATCTGCTGATTGCGTTTGCACTAAACTAGACGCGGAAGGTGTGAAACAGCCTTAGATGCGAGACCGAGCAACTGTAGCTAAACACAAACAGCCCTGAGTGAAGACTTCAGAAACATGTGCTGTGATGTCCTCACCAAAAAATGTTTTTTATGGTCTTTTTATGGCTTTTTTTACCATTACACACACACTGACCTCCTCTCCTCACAGAGAGACAACACACACACACACACACACACACACCCCGTGCACGCCTCGGCCGAAGCAGCGTCATCTCCTGCGCTCCCTTTGGCTCAGCGTGTGTGCGCGCCATCCTTTTCTATTTTTGTCTGCCTCACTTCCCTTTTTGGTAGTGCTCATCATACTCAATGCTCAAGTTTCTTCTCTCCCTCTGGATTTCTTTCCCCCCCACTAATGTTTTTGAAAATATTAAAACAAAAGTTATAGTTCTTGACCCGTTGACACTATCAGTGAAAGCATGTTGCAATTCGGCTTTACCTACACAAAAATAACGATTTGTATGAACACTTTTAACACAGCTGCAACAGCAAGATCATTGAATGCAGAGTGATTATGGTGAAGAGGAAGCTGAGAGACAAATGACACTGAAATGTGAAGTCTTGTGACTTTACTTGGATTTGCCTATCGAGTTCAAGATTGTCTGTAAGGAGACTCGATTTGCCTTAAATGACTCGACTGACACTGTATGGTGCATTGTATGCATTGTATTACCGTGAGACGATAAAGACGGACTTGATATGTAACCTTTGCAGATGTAAATTGACCTGACACTTAACTTGAGTCCCATGTTTGTCAAATTGAGACAACTGGAGTGAAGTTAAACTAGAAACTTGCATCTTAAAGCTTGACTCAGGGATTACGAGAAACTTGTAAACAGTGATTTAAGACGTACAAATTGACTTCAGCTTCACATAGATTCATAGACTCAATTTAAAATGTTATTGACTCGACTTGAAGATTGTAAAGATTAACTTGACACTTGAAATGTGATTTGAGAGTTTTGCAGATTCATTTTTAAGACTTTTTCTTCAAACTTTTGCAGATTGGAGACTTGTAAAAAAAAAAAAAAAAAAAACTTGAAAAAGAGCCATGTAAAGATTAATTTATGGTTTAACATGAAACTTATAGAATTACTTCAGACTAGGGCTGGGAAATATGTACAATATATCTTTTAATTGCAATATGAGAATATATATTGTCTAAGATTTTGGATATTATGATATCGTGATATACCATAAATGCCTTTTGCTGATTTTAAAGGATAAATTACAGTCAAATTATGCAACTTCTTATTTTTGCCTTCACACATTTTAGTCCAGGGGCCACGTGCAGCTCAGTTTGACGTCAAGAGGACCTGACCATTAAATTAAAAAAAAGAAAAAAAAAACAAATAATCAATAAATGAAAACCTCAACAACTCATTCTTTTCCTTTCAGTATATTTTAAGAATATAAACATACTGAAAATGTTTACAGTTAATGAACAGCTGAAAAATTTGTGCATTTTAAACACGATTTTAACTATTTCTCCACTCAGTCAGATTCCAGTGGATCTACAAAAGCAAAAAAACTATCTTGAAGTTAGTCGGTGCGTGGGAAAGCACCCCCTAGTGGACAGCCAGGAGGAGTGCAATTAATTGTGAAATAGGATGTTTTTTCCAATATCAAATATTATCAAAAATCATCCAAATCAAAGGGGCTTTTGAGCAAACAGCTTTTGAGCATAAATATCGTGATATGTACCATGTATTGTGATATGACATAAAAAGGTGATATTATTTTAAGGCCGTGCCACCCAGTCCTACGTGGGACCTGATTTAAGACTTACACAGATTAACCTGAGAGCTGTAAATGTAGATAGTTGCAAGCATGACACCAGTACAGACTTGTAAAGACTAACTTGAGAATGTACGGGTGGCCCTCAGACTTGATCAAGGACTTGCCCTAATGTGCTTGAGACTTGTAAAGATTAGTTTGAGACGTTTGCAGACTAACTTGAGACTTGATTTGAAATAGCGATGAACAATACGTTCGCAGGCCTTCATGTAACCATGAGCTGCGTGGTGTCGCCTCGGCGAGGGCACCTAGCGAAGGTCCTGTGGTGATGATGTCAGCGCGGGCAGAGACCCTGGATGACTTGCTGTCGAAAAGTAGGGATTAAGTGTCCATCTGTGTTGATGCAGATTAATGTTGGTGCTATGTGAGCCACGTATTGTGGTGACTCCACATGGCTTCAGCTATAAACACTTTGCTAAGAGGGTATAGGGCTCACTGCAGGGCTGCGTCAGGGCTTTTTACACTGATGAAAAAGGAGAACGATCTCAGATTTTAATGGAGTGTACTTCTTTGCTGCCTGGCCCTGATTGATGCATTTATAAATGATTAAAGTGCAAATTATGTAAGAGAGCTCGGAAGAACCGCCACGGATTGTCAGTCGGGATTAGGTCTCCACTGACCTGCATTGGCCAGCTAACATAAAGCACACACGTGTTAGCCTTTTTGCTTTAATCCATTTAGTCAATCTAAACACATGTAAAGCTTGCATTGCATTAATATGGAGCGATAGGTGCAGCTCTGTGGAGTGTGTGTTGTTCAGCGCGATTGCTGTTATTCTTGTAAACTCTTCACCAAAGTTACTTGAGCAAGAGGAGAGAAATAATTAACATATAGCTCACTGAACGCTTGTCACTGTGCTCCTCAGCAATATGTGAACTCGTGCAAACACATAATTGGACACGGTGGCTTCTATTTTAGCGTCCTGTGTGTGCATGAGTGACTTCATTGCATGCACGCAGCTACGGACTGTTAAGGATTCTAGTTCTTGGGAGGGACAAAGAGCCCAGTGTGCCACACACAGTTCACAGCCTCCCCCCCCCCACCCCACCTAATTTACCATGAGCCCGGGAGACAAAGCCATTCGACGGGGGAAGGAACAAGACGATGCTAGCCTGTCTCATTGCCAGACTCGGGATTGAAATTGGTATTGAAACTATTTACAATGAAGGCCTCGAAGCCATTTCACCTGCACAAATGCCTTTTAGCCCCGCAAAGTTTAGAAGGGAATTCTCCGCTGAAGAACAAGAGAGAAAAGGAAGGAAGTTAGACTCATTATCAGTGGATGCTTTATTCTCCTTGATATTTTGACTAGTTACAGTCTGGAAGATATGCTTATATGATGTGTTTATGAACGCAGACACTCACAGACATTCTCACAGGGGAGCACAAATTGTTTTGCGTAGTGGGAATGCGAATTAAGCTTAAACAGTCGCATACTGATGAGGTGCAATTCAGAGACAATAACGAACTGGTCGGGGCTGTGAAATTTGGAAACGGGCCAAAGCAGATGCTCCACCCATGCCGTAATGGGATTGGTGTGACGTTTGAAGCAAATGGCCACGCTAATAATAACTCTATTGTTTTCAGATCAGTGCTGTGTGAGAGCGCTGGCAGCCGGCAGTCACCCAGCGGACGGTGTCGACGTCTGGGTCGGTCACTGAGCACATTTGGCCCGAGCTCAAACACAGTTTGGACGTTGGCCCATTCTAATTACAAACGCGCATATTTCCACGGCAGTCTCATAAGAGGCTTTTAGCAGTTTTTACGAAATAATTGGGTACTCATGATAAGAGGGAACGGTTAACTGAAGAACCGAGCTGAATGAATTTTCCCATTTAGGAAGCGGTCAGACGACAGCGATAAATGTTTCTGCGTGGCTAAAATGCAAAGTAAAGAACAGCTTTCTGACTCTGAGGCTCTGTTAACCAAAACTTAATCCAAACCGTGTCAGCAATATGAAGGAGGATCTTTACATATATTAATAGGCTGAAGTTTAAAGTGTGAGCTCATCTGATCAGACCAGTGCAGCATAAGCAGTTTGTGGTCACTGCGAAGGGGTTTGGTTTTGATTTATGGTTCAGGTCATATTTTTTCAGCTGATATCAACACAACACAGGGTGTGTTATACATAAGCAGGTCACGCCGTGCTTTGATTAAATTCACCCATGTGTTTACACTTTCTCATTCGCACTGTGGATACACCGTTACACACCACGAACCTCTGCTTGATGTTTATTAACCCATGGGACTATTTTACGCAGCTACTTCAGGTTGTTTTTTTCATCGCAGTAGGCAGAAAACTTCAAGTTAGGCTGGCTTTTCAAGAAGAGTTTTACAGGAAAGGAGATGAAGATAACGATTTCTACTTTGGTTACGTTATCTTCAGTGACTTAAATCTCTACTTGCATCTCGTGTTATGATTTTTATGGTCCCCATGCGATAACCTCCTGGCTGCTATAGGTCTAGTTATGTTTTTGAGAAGCACATGCTGGCTTTGGCTATCCTGTTTATAAACAGGCCCACGGAGGTGGATGAAAGAACAGATTAGCATATCTCCTAAATGCCTCCCTGTTAAGGTATTCTTGGTGGGCCCAATGTGGTAGAGCCCCGAGGGCAATGAAGACACCGAGGGATTATATGTCCTGTCATCCTTGGGAGCACACTGGCATTAGCTTCCTTTGTTCCTGAGAAAGGACTGGTACACCTTTCCAAAGTAAAATAACAGAACATGCTTTTGGGAACATGATGCCTTTGGATGATCAAGAAAGTACCGAAAGATGTATCGTGGAAAAGGAACCACTGGGTAAGGGTCATTCATGTTGAAAGGATACGGACGGAGCCTTGTGTCTGTTCTCTGCTTCATTTTGTCCCTATTTCTGCACGTTTTCAGAAAGCTTACGGATACGTGCCAGCAGTACCACTGGGCACCGTAGGGGCAGTGTGGCTGCCACTATCCGATTCGTAGTGCCAGTGAGACATGATGAAGAAACTCTAGAAATGGCAAAATTTGGGGGGAAAGATTATGCAAGCTGGTTAGAAACTTGAAACATCTATATGATGTTACATCACCTGGACCCTGGGATAAGCAAATGCCCCAGAACACGTGGGAGAAGACTGCCCCCTGGTGGATATATTACTTAACATCCACGCCGACGAAAAGGATGCGTGGAAGTTTGCCGGCAGTGACGATGATATCGTTTGGAACAGACAGATTCATTTATGTACATAAAGGGAGCGTGAATGAGCTCTTACTCTGCAAAACTGCCAGCACAAATTGAACCTGGACAAGTAACTGTCCTTTCACGTTGTGTGGCTCTACGTTCAGTATATGCATCCCTAGTGTAATCTCTTGCTGTCAGAAGGCACAAACAGACATTTGTGGAGTTGCTGGAACCGGCCTCATCTTGTCGTGTGTAATTACAGCAAACCATTTTTAGTGCAACGATCCCACTTCCTTGGTTATGTGAAGTTTTGGCTGTGTGGGCCAGCGGGTTTTGTAAAGGTCTTGATTTAAAGCCGGCCTATTGTTCCACCAACAAACAACAAAACCCATAAAAATGTACGGTTCCCTCTGCAGGATTGGCTCTTAAAAGTTCTGTGGTCCAAATAAAAAAGGGGGGTGGGAGATGTAGGAAAGAATG
>KV751350.1:336468-366153 GCA_001698575.1 Mola mola | reverse complement strand
TGTGTGTAACAACAGAGTGACAAACATCCCCCCCCCGGTAAACAAAGTCAGCCGAACAGGTCGAAGTTCACTTGCGAGCTTGCAGTTACAAGAGCCAAACAAACAATCGCTTCCTCTCTTTGACGCCCCTCAGATGTGTTCCCAGCCTGAACCTTGGCAGCGCCCTGCAGCTCTACCCACCGTGCACTTGGATTTCTTTGCTCGGGGCATCACTCATCCTTCGTTTTCTGTTCCTATCTTCGTCTTACTGTCCTCTTCGTTCTCTCCGTCCTACTTTATTCGGCCCGGAAGAAGCTCACCCGCGCTCAAATGAAAATCCAGATCTGATCAGGCCACCGGAGCAGAGATCAGGTTTGGACATGGACAGTCATGCCGCTCCCGGGAAAAAAAGACGAGTCAGATCAAAGGAAAGCAATTACATTTATGGATGGTTGAAGTAATTGACTGTATCCCATTTCAATTCAACGTTGTGACACAGGCCAGGGGGGGGCTTTCCCACGCTACTCTTCCTAGGGTGGGTGGCTGTGAAGATATAATTTTACTCATGAGATGTGGCAGATTAATTCATTTACGTTTACGCTTGAATGTGGATTGAAAAATTGAAAATGGAAAAGGAGGCACAGGGCAGAAATTGGGATACCTTGTTCTCGTGAATGCAGAGGCTTGGTTTGCCCCCTGATGGTGAAAACGTGAACCTACACAGCAAAGGTGTACTGTGACCCCTAGTACTACTACAGTAGTACTAGCTAACTCTGTTTAGTAAATAAGCCTAAAATAGCCTCAGTTTGAAGTTGTATTTACCAACTTGCTTAACTGTAATTAAAAAATAAAATATGCCGTACAAATGTGTAATTTAAACAAAAACAAAGAAAACATGTTAATTTGAAAGGACCCGGCCTGTAAAACAGATTAAAAAAAACAAACAAACTGCAGTCGTGCTAACTAACTCTGGAAAATAAACAAATTTAGCTAATCTGACCTGAAGTTATATTTACCAAGATTTCCTCCAAATTAAAAATAAAAGCTATACAATTGTATAGTTAAAAAAAAAATCATGGATCTGGGGTATAAAACGGAGGTAAAACAAAACAAAACTACAGCAGTGCTGAGTCGTGGCAGTAAACTTAAGCTGGCCTGAGCTGAAACTATATTTACCACAAAAATTCAGTTGCTGCAATGTCTTAGTCACTGGGTTTCCTGTCCTGATAAAAGCTGAAGCAGCTGTTCACGTACGGACAGAGACTTTTTTTTAAAAATTTTTTTATCCACATTCGTTGAAAAGACGCCTGTCGTTTGACTTGACTCTCATCGCATGGCCGTTTTAATCACGACGCTTCCCTTAAGATATCTTTTAAAATCACTGTTTGCTCTTCATTTCATTGTCCCTCACTCTGCATTCTCTCGTTGGCAGTCTTTAACCATCTTCCAGAGGTCCCTGACCACCATGCAGATCCAGATCCAGGGCCTGCTCCAGTTTGCTGTGCCTCTGTTCCCCACAGCTGAGGTGTGAAACACACAAACACTAAGCTATGAACATATAGATATATATTTTGCAGTTGACTAAAAGAACCAAATATTCTTTTGGGGAGCAGCATTAGAAGTCTATTCTTCTTTTTGATCTCCACAGAGGGATCTGCTGGGTATCCAGCATTTGCTTAACTCGTCGGAGGCCAGTCTGCACCAGCTGACAGCCCTGTTGGACTGCAGGGGGCTCAACAAGGTTTGTTGGCTGCATTGTATTTGGCATCAGAGCGACACAACTAGGTCACCAGGAGAGTGGCCACGCAGGACTGCCGCATCAAAACCAAAAGCGGGACTGGGAGGAGAGCAGTGCGAAGAAAAACAGAATTGTGTTCACTTACTGATGTTCAGTGAGCTTGCTGCACAGCGTGGCTTGTGGCTCCACTGAACGAGCATGACACGGACCTCTTACGTCATGCCTTTGGCCTCTTTAGGACTACCTGGATGCGATGGTGGGGGTGTGTTACGACGGCGTGGAGGGCGTGCTCTACCTCTGCCTCTTCTCTGCTCTGGCAGCCTGGGCCTTCACGGTCATGCTATGTGCTATTCCCAGGGCGTGGAGACAAATTGCCTACAGGTGAGTTCGTCCTGTGACTGCCTGAGCGCCCTCATTTCCTCCTCCTCCCGCAGCCATATCTGTGCACTCTCATGCGCCGCACGAGCCCACCAGTGTGTGTGCTCTGTTTTACATGTAAGGTGTTTCAAAATACCCTCTTTAACATGGGTAATAATTAACTTACTGTGCTCTTTTAAACATGAACGGTCATCCATTTAAACGAGCATGAGGCTGGTTTTAACCCATTCAAACGGTCAAACGGTCTCACGCCAGAGAGTCACCGAAACAAACGTCTTTGACATCCTGTGCAGGTCTGTTTTCTGGGTTTGATTACCTGGCAGCAGAACCTGTGAGTCCTCATGACCAACGGCTCCATCTCAGAAGTGTGAGGATGACAGTCTAAATTTGACAAAAAGACAAGAAAGTCTCTGTGAAACTGATATTCGTGCTGTGCCAAAGAAACGTTGCTCCCTGGAAGACAGGAAATTAAGCCCTAACCGCCTGCATGCATGCCTGTGGAAATGGTCAGCAGCAGCGTTACAGACTGTATGAGGGCTAAACCAACAGAGTAGTTCATGAGCTACTCACCCTCCAGCTCTTTTTAACACAAACTTTTAAAGTCCCCCAGAAATGAAAAACTGTATGTTTAACCCATTTAGAGCACATCCATGATCAGACTGTCATATAAAACACATTACTTTGTATTTTTTATGTTAAAATTCGATATTGTTTGCTTCCGGTAAAACCACATGTCACGTGAAATTACATCACCGCGTATGAGCCAATTTCAACCAATAATTTCATGGCATCCAGCTTTCAATCAATCCTCAACGATATAAGCGAAGCTACGACCGTTGCCGTAGTTACTCAGAAGTCCAGATTCATCCCAACGCTGTGTCACCCCTTCTGTCCTGTGATTTCCAGTTTCAGTAGGAAATACGTCACGACGCAGCGGTCAGATACTCTCCAATGTCATTTCAGTAGGACTTTAAAGCTTCAGTGGGGATTGTGTGCAAACTTTTTATCTTAACAGGCTGACAAATCTCAGAGATGGCAGAGACTTGGATGAGCTCTATTGTGCATTTTATTTTTAAACATTTTAAAACAATTCAGGTTTTGCTGTAGCCCTTTTTGTTTTATTTGTCATATTCACGCCTATATGGAAGTGTAGTGCCATCTAACCTGGGAGTTAGGGGACCGTTCATGCACCACTCAGAAGGAATTTGGGGTTCAGTATCTTGCCAAAGGATACTTGGACACGCTGCACGGGTTGGGAATCGAGAACCGATCGCTATCCGATCAAGCGATCACCCTCATGCAGTTCTCCACAGGCAGGCAGAGTTCGGCAGTACTCCCATGACGTACAGCTGTTTTATGGACCTGTTTTTCGAAGCAGGTAAGAGACCGGTGTTGTGCCACCGTGTAGCATTTACACTTGTGTTCAATGTGGTCACAGTGTGTCTCCAACCTCCTTTGAAACTGGATCTGGCAGATCGGATCACAATCCGTTCTCAAAACGTTGAGAATGTATTGACATTTGTACTTTAATGTGGTCAAGCACCATCCGAATGTAATCCAAGCCACTGACACAGCCGACAGTAACTGACATTGTAATGTTGGGTTTGTCTATTTTTGCTTACAATTTGATTAATTGGCACCATTAATTGTGAATTACCTACTAGCGGTTCTGGTTTGCAGTTTCCCCATCTATATATTGAGAGCTATCATTGGATTACTACTGAAGACCCTAAAAACGGTGATTCTCAGACAAGGCCTGGTACTGCTGGAAACATGTTTTGCTTTGATTTCAAAGTAGATTCGTGGATGTTTGTTTTTTATGGACACCGGAGATAATGGTGACGCCTTTAGCTCTCACCAAACAGTTTGAAAACCTGTCTGTGCCCTCTCCCGCTGACGATTCCGCAGGGAACGAGACTACGACGACATCGACGAGGAGGATCCGTTCAACCCGCGGACAAGGAGGATGGGCTCTCAGACCCCCAACCTCACCAACATGCACAGCTTCTGCAGTTACAGCAGCAGCATGGGCAGTCAGAACAGCCTCCACCCGCCCGCCCCGGCGGTCTCCAACGCCCCCATGTCTGAGTACATGTAAGCCAACGGAAGCAGAGTACGATCTCTAAATCTCAAGTTGTTCCTGCGTCATCTGAGTCGACTCTCTCATTCTTTCTCAGGAACCAGACGGTTCTGTTCGGGGGAACCCCGCGGTTCGAGAACGTGCCTCTGATTGGACGAGGCTCTCCACCCCCGTCGGTGCGTTGGGTCCCAGAGGCCAAGTCCTTCCTATGATGTTTCTTCCCTCTGAGCTAATAAACAGATTTAGCCTCTAAAGCACATATTACATATTACTGCTGATTATCTAGCTCGAATTTTCACTCAGCCTATTTCCTTCCTTAAATTCCACCCTCGCATTACTCATGTTTTAAACCGTATCTAATAACATTTCTTTGATCTAGTCAACTTTTTCAAGGTTTTCTCATAAGGCCGTCCATATGTTCACGGAGACTGGCTTACAGTGCCAGAGCAAGGAGAGGAGAAGTAACGCATTTAATATTTAATCATGAAAAGAGCGTCATTTAGCTTCCTTCAGGCTATATTCCCAGGAGGGGGTGACTCAGGTCTTAACCCATAAACTCGCTCGCTGTTGACGCTAAAGGTTTTCTTCCTCGTTGGGTAAAATCACCCCCTGCTGGGGCGCTTGTCTCCCGTTACTGTACATCGAGGGGATAAATATAGAAACATGCTGGGATTAAACTTTCATCGGGCACAGCCTCTTAATAACACGCGCAACTGTGTGATGAAACATTGCATGTAAAACGCACTCTGCAGGTATCCGACCCACTGCCGATCATCTAGAAACCAGGAAACCAAATCCATATTTAATTATTTGCTGTAACCTAATTTCGTAGATACAAAAGATTCACCTTCTTCTGATCATTCTTGATTAGACTTGAGATTAACTTGCCTTATGACTTCTTTCCTAACAACACCAATGTACAAGCATGTTTACGTAAATTCTACCTCCTGACTACTGTGCGGCACCGTGCAGCAGTCTGCAGCTAACAGCATCTTTTATATATTCTTTTGTTGTTCGTTTGTCGTGTGTTTGTTCGTTTGTTTGTTTGTTTTTTTGTATCATTTCTGTTTCCTCTTTTTTTTAAATTTATATCAACTTTTGGAGATATACTCTCAGCAATATAGAAACCGAGTAAGTCTTCTCAACTCTTCCTCAGGATTAACTCCCACTCTTTTCCTTTCCTCCGCTGCATCTCCGCCTCTCACCTCTTCTCCCTTCACCTCACATGGCTTTCATTTGGTTTTTTGTGCGGTTCTCCTGCCTGGCATGTTTTTTAACTCACTCCAGAGAGTCTGTGTGAGTTTGTGAGGGTTTGTCAGCCCCTGGTGTTCACAGGATAGTACTGTAGTATTGTGTCAGTGCATGCAGTCACTCAACACTATAGCCTCCCCTTCCAAGTACCTGGCATTGTGTAGTGCTGTAGAGTTTTTGTTCTGGTTCACAGATTTTGTGATGATACAGCCATGTTGTAGATTTCATGAGTAATAGATTCAATTTGACAGGTATGAGCTAAAAAAAATTTACTGCAGAAAATCTATTTGTAGAACATAAAAACCAGCACCTGTAAGCTTGTCAGTAGCATCTTAAGGTGCTGACCTGGGAGAAGGCAACTGCAGTCAGCTCGGGTTCTTCGGTTGTACAATGGCGACACAGGGTCGTTTCAAAAGGTCCATTAGAAACCCCTCGTACAGCGTCACCCGCCTCTATGCTGCTGATTTTGTAATGACAGTAAAAGTTACATGGTAGCAGTTTTTCAGTTTAACTTGGAAACAAGTCTGTGGGAATATAACTAGGCATAAAACGTTAAATGTTGAGAATGATTCAAGGTTTTGGGTTAAAAATAAAGAGTCTTTTCTTTGACGCTGAGAGTTAGACGAGAAGAATGATACCTCACTTAACTCTAGTTTGAATAAGAAGCTACAGGTAGGAAATAGCTTAGCTTAGCATAAAGACCAGAAATAGCGGGGACACCAAGTTGTTCCCAAGCCAGCCGGGTGATATAATCGCTCCATCGTGTCCTGGGTCTGCCCCAGGCCCATCCGGGTGACGTACAGGAGGCATCTTAACCAGATGCCCGAACCATCTCAGCTGGCTCCTCTCAACGCAGAGGAAGAGCAGTTCTACTCTGAGCTCCTCAGGAATGTCCAAACTCCTCCCCCTGTCTCTAATGCTGAGCCCAGCCACCCTGCAAAGTAAACTCATTTCAGCCACTTGTACTCACAATGTCATTCTTTCGGTGACTGATTACAGCTCAAGCCCATAGTTCACGGTTGGAACATAGAGTGGTAAATTGAGAGCTTTGCCTTTAGGCTCAGCTTTCTGTTCCGCACGGCGAACAGCTTTAGCGTCCGCATCACTGCAGACACCTACCCAGTCCATCTGTCAGTCTGCTGCTCCATTTTCTCCTCACTCGTTAACAACACCCCTGGATACTTGAACTCCACTTGGGGCAGCAAATCTTCCCCGACCCGGAGTCGTCAATCCACACGTTTCCGGCTAAGAACCATGGCCTCAGATTTAGAGGTACTGATCCTCATCCCTGCCGCTTCACACTTGGCTGCAAGCCGTCTCTGTGCGAGCTGGAAGTCACTGTTCGACAAAGCCAACAGGACCACGTCGTCCGCAAAAAGCAGAGACGGAATCTTGAGGCCACCGAACCTGACGTTCTGTACCACTTGGCAGCGTCTAGAAATTATGTCTGTAGAAATTATGAACAGAACCGGTGACAAAGGACAGCCCTGGCGGAGTCCAACTCTTAACTACAGAGATCGACCCGAAAATACAGAGAGGTCAAAAGTCACGAAATTGTAATGGTTTGAGATGTGCTGGGGTCCGACTTGCTTCTAGTTGCTGTAGCCTTTAGCCCAAACTAAGACCTTACCCCACTGCTCGTTCTCCTGTGGAAATCAATTGCTACCGTTGAGCAGCGTGAGAGGGGTCAGCCACCAACACCATTTTTAAGACTCTGGCATACTTTGAAACACAAAGATTTATCTGGTCGTGGTCACATTAATCAGAGTGATGTGAGCTTCTTTGGCAAAGGCTTGATCACAATGTCCTGCCCTCCCGATTTAAGTACCAATATTGGGCACTTATACTTAACTTAAGTAAGGTTTTTTGACCTAATGCTCCATTATGAAATGACCAACTGGGCCACCTGTCACATTATTTATGCTGAGGCAACTTCTCCTCTTTGCATAAAACCAGATAACTGTCAGTGCAAAAGCGAATAAGCATATTTCAACATCCGTTGTAACGTCTGTGAATCCAAGCTGACTGCAGCCGATCTTTAGACCAGAGCTACCGTTCAATCTCAGGCGTCCACTGTTCCTTCAAACCCCCACGACATTTTGTTCCTTGGTGTTCAACAATACCTGTAAAGCTCACAGGAGCGGCTCGTAATGGTCTGTGTGTCTGTGTGTGTGTGTGTGTGTGTGTCCACCACAGTACTCCCCCAGTATGAGGGCCACCTATCTGTCCACGACCGAAGAACAGAGAAGACAGTTTGGGAACGACTTCCAGGCGTAGACCTCTTAATCTGCCCGAAGGAGGGATGTCACACACGCGCCTGCGCTGTCACAGAGGACATCCTGTTAGTCTGGGACTCCATGGTCCATGCTGCTCTCTCCCTGTTGTACACCAATTAACAATTAATAACACTTCTCCGGCGTTTTACAGGAGACATTTCACGATTCGTGACATGTGCTGTCAGTTTTAACCTGCTCTTACTGTTGGAGGGAAGAAAAAGGAAAAGTGACAGCAAAGATAATTGACTGTCTTTTCTGAAGATGAAAAGGCTGATTTAGGAAATGGAAAAGCAATTTCGCAGCATTCATTTGTCACTGCAGCAAAGCATAATGATGAGTTCAGCGTAACATGAGGACAGAAGACGTTTTAGAATGGCTCGTCTCTCCTGTTTACAGACACCTTTCCTGTCCTCGAAGAGAAAAAAAGAAAAAAGTGTTTTATTTTCTACGTGTTGGGCTTCATGCTCTGTGTTTCTGAAGCGTAAAAACAGCAGTGGTGGTACACAGCAGGGGGTTTTGCTGAGGTATAATTTATTTACTTTCACACGCTGACATGCCTGCAAGAGAAGCTTCATGTGTCTGAACCTCCCGCTGGTAAAACCACCACAGCCTCTGTATATAAATTGTACAGTAAGACGGACTGTTGTCTCAATCTGACGTGGTTTATTTTCTGTATGTGCCATTTTTTTATATACTTTTTTCTAGTTTTGTGTGGCGAAGTCACATTGGAGCACATATATTTTTTGTATATTTTTTCAAAAGTTCCATTCCTAAATGTTTGCTGCCTAGCTAATCTGTAAAACAAAAAGTTTTTTTTTGTTCTCACAACATGGGAAGCTGTTCAAATATCAGTTCAAACCATACGTGTTTGAATTAACTAACACTGATTTAACACACACTTTTGTTTAATAATTATGTCCCATTGTGTCATTTCTTTAAGCATGTTACACTGTACAGGCAGCGAGGGTGATGCTTAGTTTTGTGTGTAAATCTAAACTTTCAGGTCTTACTGTGAGCTGAATAAATCAGTTTTGAATACAACTTTATGTGTCTTTTTGGTCAAATTATGATTATTAACACCCCAGGACTCTGGAGCCCATTTCCATAATGTGTTGCTAATTCAAACTTCTTTCTTCGAACATTAAAAAGAGGCGATTTAAAGGACTACATATTAGAATTATATCTGCCCAGAAGTGAAGGATATTTGGACACGTTAGCATGAGAAGCATTTTTTTATTATTATTATTATTATCTGAACTGATCCGAGCACATAAAAGATTCAGCTTCCTCCCTGAAATTACAATCACTCACTTAGGCACATATCAAAATATAATTCATAAGCATATATAAAAGAATTGCATGCAAGATTGGCCTAATTTCAAACATAATTTCCAGTAATTGTATGACAACATCCAAACAAAGCTGATCAAATATGGATGTGGTCAGTATAGACATGTTGGACTGGTGTTGGTGTGTTGGCAATTAAGTTGGTACTGTATTCACCAATGTTAGTGGCCAATAACAATATGTTGCGTCTCCACAATCTGAGGATTTCTTTATTTCCTTGACACAAAGAAGGAATAAATGGCCAAAGCAAAATATGAAATATTACTTATCAGGTTGGTTATTGGTCAAATTATTATTTTAAATATAGGTATTATCAGTCTTACAAGACCACGTTGGTGTATCCTTAATTTTCCATCAAAATTGCAAGTACAAGTACACTGTAAGTACACTTTGAGTCTGTGTTATCATTTAAGTATCTGTGGGCCTTGTGAGGCCAAGACTTTTGAAAACGTGTATAGAAATGTAATTTTTTAATTCTCCGACAGGTGTCACCATACTCTCGTATACGGCGCTATTCAGTGGAAGGATGCTGAACGCCTGAAGAAGCGGAGGATCTGAGGTTCCACCTTATTTTAATCAAAATTGTTTATGTTTTTATTTTTGGTGGATATTGCTCAATGTATTTAAAAAAAAACACAAATCAAGACATTTCCCCCCCAATATCCTTATGCTTTTAAAAAAATATGTCAGGGTTTATTCATTAATGTCGGTAGGACGGAGATTATGGAGATAAAAGATCTAAATAGATATTAGACCTAGATATAGATCGCAAATAATGTTCAAGAATGTTTAAACATGAGGTTGTTTCTAGTTTATTCATGACAGCGAAGAGCAAAGATAAAGTGAAACCACAAAATCGTAGATTAAAATAGCTTAACCTGACTTCTTATCGGAGTTTATACTAAAAAAGAGAGAATATTATTATTGAAACTAATCCAGGTCACTCTACGTGGACAGTAGTACATCATTACCATAGTTATCAATTACTAATTCAATACGTGAATAGGTAAAAAGTTTATTTCCGTCAACCACACGTTGACTTGTGCGCACTAGTTTCACGCATTTATGACGTCAAGTCGGAAACGAGTTCTACAACCATCTCCGAGTTGCCGAATTGTTTTTCCAACATGAGCGGCCGGTGACGCTAATTCTCCGAGTGAGAAAAGTCGTCATATTGTGATTATTGGTGACTTAGTGAGCGAGACGATAAATGCGGAAGTGCAATCGGAAGTAGTTTGAAATGTTTGGCTAGTTTAATGCTGCTAGCTTGATTTAGATAGCGGTTCTCTGCGGATCTCCAGGGACAACATGTTATATACACACTCTCACACACACACACACCCGCGCGCGCGCGCGCGCGCACATAGACACCAGCAGCAGCAGCGAGGAGGAGCGCGGGCGGACGGACGGGGAAGAGAGGAGCGCTGTGACGCCCACCTGTGAATGACTCTCCGTGTCTCTAACCAGCACCATAAAGGACGAGGACAGGGACTGGGACCGGGACTTGGACCGTGTCCGGGACTGGCGGTAACACACACACCTCAGTTACTGAGAGAGTGAGGCGGCGAGCTGCGGCTGTGCTCGTGTAGGTGGTTTACGGGGACCGGCGGTCGGGAGGATGGTCCGGCGTCCCGCCTGCTGCTGACGCTCCGTGTCCCGCACTCGGACCTGAGTTGACCATGAAGGACACCGGGGAGTCAAAGGACCAGCAGCTAACTGTGAGCTCAAACTGTCACGACTCTGCTCTCACGACTCCCTGAACGTTCAGGTGTTGTTAAAGGCGAACAGAACCGCATTATATTTAGACCTGTTTCCAAATGTGCTTCCTGTTAACATACAAAACATCAACATCCCAGAATGTCATGAAATTCCGTGCAGTGCCACCACCAATCATGACCAAACTTACTTTAACACCTCAGAATTATTAAAATAATAGAATTGACAGCAGTTGCATTAGATTGTCGGTTTGTTTTTTGACAACTATGCTGTTTATCGTTGTTTTTATTTATCATCCCTAACAGCATGCATTGCTGCTGTCATGCTGCTCCTGTTGGATTGTTTGTTGACTGTGTTGTCTGGCAGCCTGTCTGAATAATTGAAGTGGCTGTTTCAGTTGCCTCTCTCTTGTCAAGCACGTAATACACTTTCTACGCTATCCTGGTACAGAGAGCACCTAAAGGAGTATTACACTTCATTTTTGGTTATTAGAAAACAATCAAAAAGTGAAAGGTAACACGCGGAATGAGTTGATAGTCACAAACCCCCGTGGCAGCACTGCTGTTATTGTTATTGCCTGGTTTCATCCTGTTTTTACTCCCATTAACTGCCATGTGACTGTCATCATGTAATAATACAGTATTATTTTCCGTTCAGTTTGAGGATTTTGCATCTGCCAAACACCATCCCGTTTTCATAGGGGAAGTCTGATTTAGCCTCTAAAAATCTGTAGGTTTCTGCTGATTGTGGGCAATTGCAATTTTTTTTTGTTGGTTTTGTTTTGTTCTACTGATGATTATTTATCAAATATCCCAGTGAGTTTGTCATTAATATTTTTTCCGAGTACCAACATTCATCCACACAATACTGCTACAGTACTATATTAAGTTATATATTGTCAAATATTTGAATTTGTTCCCAGATATTTTCTGTTTTGGAGAAGAAATATCATTGTTTATATTGTGTTTCAAGATATGACCTTAAAAAAAAAAAAAGTGAGCAAATATACTCACATTTATATGTGAACAATATTATGTGTAGCTTTGGAAACTAAGAGAAAATAATATGAACGTAATGCTGTCCTGTGCCAGACATTTAAAGATTACTCATGCATCCATGACTCTCTTCTCTAAAACTGGTCAATGTTAAATGTTAGTATGTATGTATATAGAATTTCATTATGTTCTAGATACAGTTGCCTCAGTACAAACTCCAGGCAGGCATCCTTTGTGAATATAAACAAATGTATCATGGAGCTGTTCCTGTTTATCAAGGCAGAGTTTGACTAATTTCAGAACCGATCAATGCGGCTAATTGAATATCTCTGTGCTGACGTAGTTCGAGGATGACTAAAGTCACTGTCTGTGCTGCAGGTCGCCTTGAGGATCCGACCCCTCAGCGATGCGGAGCAGGAGGAGGCGGCGACCGTCGTGGCCCACAGAGTGGACGACCAGGTGAGGTGGCTGCTGCGTGTTTGTGTCCGCAGCCTGTTTAGCTCCGTGCACAGACAATGTGCGTGCATGTGAGTGGGTGATGAGGTCAGTGTGGCTGGCTGCTGTTTCAGAGGCCTCCTCTTCAGATTAGGTGTCTGCAGTGACCTCAGTCCAGCCAACAGCTCTTTTTAAGAGTCAGTTTGTAAAGCTCCAATGTCGCGTGTCTTTCCCGAGTGACCTCTGGATGACTGTGAGAACGAGGGACCCATCTAAGGACTCATATTCTTTCATATGCAGTGGCCTGAAAGCTTCACCTCGGATTTGGTTAGACATCAGCATCGGCCGTTTATGCTGATGCTTGCTCAGTCTCTTACTGTGTCCTTCTGACAGGGATGATGGGGATTGTTTCTGTTATGCATCCAGGAACAATTATGTTGTCATTTTCTGTCAGTTAATTAAAGTCTCCCTTCAATTTAGGATTTCACGCATGAAATTGTCAGATGTAATACAGACTGTTTTAGTAAAAAAGCAAGAAAATTCAATGCGTCAGAACCATCCTCAGCTATCATCCTTTTAATTACACACATCCTCTTTTATTGCCCAAAATTACAGAATCTATTACCCACAATGCACTGCAACCATCCCAGAGCTCACAATTTCAGTCTTTTGAAAGTGACGTTACCACTGCATTCGTAGCTTCACTAAGAAATTCCTGTTTACTGTTGCTAACATCTGTCACTGCTGCTAACTATTGTTTACTGTAGTGAAAGTAGTAGTGAATTTACAGCCACGTTATAAGCTGATTCAAGGAATTTTCCGTTTACATTTACTGCTCAAAAAACAAGTCATTTAACTGAAAATCAATTGCAGCTGTTTTAATTGTCAATAATGAAGAGTAAAATTCCAGTTTTTCAGTTCAAAAGGGTCACTTTTATTTTGTTTTGGGTCTTGATGTAATAAAGAAAATGACTGCTAGATTAATCAATAATGAAAATAATCATTGATTTCAGCCATTTTTTTCATACAGTATTTCAAAATGAATTTGTTTTGAATGTAGCCATCAACCCCCACCTCACAAGACCCCCGTAAAAACCTGACTGCTGGTCTCCTGGTTCCAGGTACTACAGGACACCCGCAGAGGTCCCCTGTCCAGGTCCTGTCAGGTCAGAGCTATGTTTAGCAGCATTAGGGAGCCCTGTGCAATATTAGGCAGGAGGTTTTAATGTAGCTGATTGGAAGTGATCCGGTCATGGATTTCTATCACACAACAGAGATGTTGTCCCATCAGATGATCTTATCTTTAAACACGACACATGTGAGATGAACGTAGGTCTAACGGTGGTGTAAACACATGACCTCTCAAATTAGAAGGACAGGTAAAGGCTCTGTGAGGACAATGTTTTTCAGCAGCCGTAGCTTTTGGACCTGTCCATCTCAGAAACTATTTAGCGATACAAGCAGTGAGCGTGATAATGATGATGAAACATAGTGCAAATGATGATGAGCGTTGTGACTGGAACCTGCTGAGGTGCAAGCTGATTAAGGCAGGAGTGTGCATGCTGGATGTGGGCAGCTATTTTAATTAACCAAGACAAAGCCAGAAATGTGACAGCATGGTGACATAGTGACTTGACCAGTGCTGGGAAACATTCATTCATTCATCAATTTTCTACCGCTTATCCCGTTAGGGGTCGCGGGGGGGCTGGAGCCTATCTCAGCATCTTGGGGCGAAGGCGGGGTCACCCTGGACAAGTCGCCAGTTCATCGCAGGGCTGACATATAGAGACAAACAACCATCCACACTCACATTCACACCTACGGGCAATTTAGAGTGACCAATTGACCTACCCCCAGTTTTATTCGAGCAAAAGAAGTGATTAGATTTGTTTGTTCGTGCTGCTAAAGGATTTTACTAGAGAATGCTTGCGGGAATAGATAATCCTTTGTGCTGAGGCCCATCCTGTATCTCGTGTCTTCTGCCTTTTAAGAAGTAATTCAATTAAACCAGATCCTAAACACGACATCAGCATTTCTGCCTGCCATGAGGTCATTAAAATAGGCTTGGACGCAGGGGATTAGAGCATAGCAGCAGGCAGGTATATATGGTGCTGACACAGCCCTCATAACACGGCTTTGTTATTGTCTCCATCTCAACCAAACCTTAGCCAGAAATAATAAATTTCACGCTTCCAGTGCTTAGCTGTTCCTGCACTGTGGTGACTTTATTTCCGAATAGCACAGCTCATACTGTAGAAAATTGCAAAACTGACTGATAACGTTGCGTGGTCTCTGTGGGGTTATATCAAGTTCACTCAGGCACTATACAACAAAGGATTAGGAGAGCTCACTGTGCAATACACACTTCTTATTGAGGGATTGTGTGAATGTGCTGTTTACCTGTGTCTTGAGCTTAGCCGGGCTGCCCTGACATGGATGGATTGGATATAGAGGGAAAGGGCACGACAGAACCGGGGTGTTTTGAGATTATAGTCCACGGAATGGGCAAATGTGTTCGCCTATATCTGTGACTACTACCTTAGGCATCACACATGAGTATATTTGCAGAAAGGTTAAGATAACTCATCAGTTCCCTTCCATGTGCTGCCCTTCCGCACAAAATCGAGTATTGTTTACCTCGCTGGTGAGGTAAAGAGACACGCAGCATCCATATGGCCAAGACGCAGTGATCAGACAGATTAGCCGGGTGCTGGTGACTGACTCGGGCGACTGAGTACGAGTACCCAGATCTGGCTTTCCCGGCAGAAAACAGACAACTCTAGTCTGAGCTAAGCCTGCGGAGATGAGCTCATTGGATGGGTTTAAGCTCAGGTTAAACCCTCTGCCACCTGCTCTCTTTCTCTCTGGCTTTACTCCCCCCCACTTGCAGCCTCAGGGGGATCTCGCCGCCGTCTTTTATGGACCACCTGTCGCACGTTACACTCAATGGGCTTTTCTTGTCGTTGAGTGAGTAGTAGCACATGGCAGAGTTGTAGTGGAGTGGATTTATGAATGAGATATTAAATGGCTCAGGTGGAACTATTTTCAACCAGTCAAGGTCAGAATAGTTCTTGTCATAAACTGTATAAGAATACAGGTAGGTAGGTAGCAAAGGATCTAAAAATTTAAAGTCCACAAAAAAATTTCCCTTGAAAGGAAACAAACATTTTAAAATGTTTATTGGGCTGGTATGTTTTAAATTTTTTGTAGTGGTCCTTAAATCCCAGACTGACACATGGCTCACTAGCATAGGTTGGTATTTTTGGGGCGATCGTTTAATAAAAGATTGGCTTAGCTCCTAGGCTGCTATTTCCTCTTACTTTCTCTCTTTTTATGTGACGGCTGTTCAGAACTGACTAGACCAATTCATTCTAATAACAAAATACACTCCTTCAAAATTCTCATTTTACAGAACTTGGTGTAATTAATACAGTGTCAGATCTTTTGTCCTTCAATTTTTGGTAATGAAAAAGTTGTTTCTATTTAAAATTAACCAATTCATTCATTTAGCCAATTGCAAGTTTTAGTATTTGCAAAAAGTGATTGAGATTTATTTATTTAGCTTTTTATTACTTTGTCTTAGGTGTAAATAGCTTTTGTTTGGAAGCGGCAGGTGATTTTATTATATTAGCCTTTTTAAGTCCACTATTGCTCCTTATGTAAAGATGTTTTCTCCTGATCAAGATGAAACAGACCTTGGTTGGACATTGTTATTCACCCCATGCTGGAGTAAAAGACTGCAAGGGGTGATATTATCCCTCATTAAGAGCCTAACAGCAATGCTATGTTTATCTCTTGAGGGATAAAGATGGTCGCTCAACCTGACCGGACCACTTTATCTCACTACCGACTACTTACCAAGTTGTGGCTTGGTGGCTATACTAACACTAACTTGGCATGAATCTAAAGCATAAATGACACAGTCTAACTTATCAAAAACTAGCTATACACTACAGAAAAAATATAATTATTTAAGCTTGTTTGATGCTTCATGGTTTCCTTTTCTGATTTTGAGATAATACATTCATACACATTAACATATAAATTGAAGTGAGAAGTGAGAGTTTACACCCTGCAGGATGTCTGAACTGTGCCTTCTAACAGACTTGGCAGACAGTGGGCAGTGCTTTATAGTGAGGCCTCATCTCCATGGAGACATGTAGACAAGGTCAGGGTCATTGTTTGTCTTTGTGTTTTTATCATTCCTGGTCCTCAGTACAGTACTGTCCTCCTTATTGGACAATAAGGTAAAGCAGCGTGGGAAAATGGCCCAGCCTGTTTTTTAAAATCATGCAGATGAATTGACTCTCAAAAAAACATTTGTTGACAAACTATTTGCAGAGCTCGATTGTTGGCAGCCTTGCCAACACAATTTTGGCTGGACTGAAGTTAATAGCTTATATTATAAAGTATTGATTGAGGCATTTCATGGTTGCCTTTCCGGCTGAAAATTCTGTTGTGTGTAAAAAAAACAGGGAGATAGAAGTCCTTCTTCAACAACAAGAGGAGCAGAGACTTAAAAAAGTCTAAAAGTAAAAGGTTTATTTTGACCCCTGAGTAAGACAGTGTCAACCAGTAACAAAACGACCATGTGCAACCAGTTCCTTGGTCAAGGTTGAGTCCTTCAAAATAAGCACTATTTAGCCTGGTCTACGTACAACTCTGCTAGATTACAGTGTAATGTGAATTGGCAAATTTTCTCCCTTTGTGGAATACAAAGCACCTCACTTCAACTGCCCAATTTAGAGTTTCTATCACCCGTGTACAAAGGCCCATTAGTGAAAGGGGCATCAAATTGCCCTCATCTTAGAAGATGTTAGTCTTATCCAGAATGGAAAAAAAACAGGTCACCCCAAACTACGGCTGAGAGACATTGTACTGCTTTAGATGTCCAAATTGCAGTCGAATACATAACAAAGATCAGCATGTTCCATAGGATATAGTAGTATAATTGGGGAGAATTTAAATAGTTCCTATATGAAACAGCTCACATAGAAGTCTGTGGATTATCTTGAGTAACCAGATCGTGATTTCTGGATAGCGACATCACTGTTGAGTTTTGAAAAACTTAGTTTTTGGTACCTCGAGCGCCACCAGTGACGTGGTTTATATTTCTAACCTACTAGTATATCTCTAAAACTTAGCAACTCACACCAAAAACAATATAGATGTTAAAATCTGATAGGAAAGAGAGGGAAATACTGTATGTGTTTTCAATTTTTGGTCTGAGTTCACACTCAGCTGATGGAAACATCTACTGTTTGCAGAGGGAACACTAAAAAACGTGGGGGAAAACGTGAAAACAGGACACATTGTGGCCATGCAGGGTCTTTTTTTTTTTTTTTTTTTTTTACAAGGGAGTGTGTTTGAATAGCCTCTTGGTCTGACAAGAGAGGGAAGGGAACTACAAATAACCTCGTCCTTTTTTAGCTGAGAAAATTTAACCTCTACCTACTGAGGAAGCCTGAGAAAAGAGACCTGACCTGAACGGCAGGTTCATTTTCGTCACACGTTGAGTGTAGTCCTACTTTTTTATGCAAAGCCTGCTCAACGCGAATAGACTGTCTGACCTCAAGAAGTGGATAATCTTCACTTTCCTCATTTTCTCTTGCCTCCTCTGTGACATCCAAGAGTCAGACTCTCTGATTCCGCTGTGTCCTGCCCCTGCCCTGAAACTCAACAACAACAGGGCCTAGTGTAGGTGGGTGTGTGCATGTTTCTGTGAGCTGTACGTGATCCCTCTCGAGGCCCTCCTTGCTCTTCCACTTCTCATCTCAGTGGGAGGTCAGGGCATTGACTCTGATGGAGACCAGACACTGAGTGCATCGCTTTTATTACTCAAGTAAACATACTGACCGCCCCTGAATAAACCTTCTGGGGTTGAACCAGGCTTTTGCTCTAAGGAACAAAAAAATCATAATGAATTCATCATGCAGTTTCATTAAATACAGTGTTATCCAATCAAGCTGTTTCATAATAAAGAGCATTATGTCCCAGATGCGAATCTTTCACATCATCGTATCCTGGGGGCCTCTGACTCACTCTTCAGTCTACAGGACGGTGATCAAAAGAAAAGAAGGTAGCCGAAAGGTCTCTTACCTCATCAGCTAAGTGTTTTTTCAGGTTATGAAAGGCTGACGTCTTTTTCATTTAATGAAAAGCAAAATTGTTGTGCTGCCTTTTTACAGCTGCCTATGCTGTGCTCTTTTCTTTGTAACAGAATAAGGAGTACAGTGTTCCCCTTCTCGCTCTGTAGAAAATCTCATACCTCTCACACAAGCAGGAGGTGCATGCCAGGTGTAGGACCACCCATGTGACATCTTTATCGGGCTTCCGGTCAGAAAGACGCAACATAGTTGATTCTCAGAACAACCATAGTGCACATAAACATCCAGCAAACCCTCTAAAATCCACGTAGAGTGAGATAAATGGACCTAAATGAGAACTGAAAGTATCAATTTCCTGAGAATATGTAGAGCAAGAAACGGTGATGAGCGGGTAGAGCGACAGGTGGACAAATACAGGTTAAAAGACAAGAGGAAGTAGGGCGTTTACCAAGAAAACCGCCCGTATGCCTTGGGTTTTACGGAACAAGAGGGAGTAAGTCTCTAAGGGTGTTTTTCTGTAACACTCCTGTCAACAACATGTTTGTCTGGCAATGCTGATTCATTGACACTACCGGTTAAAGCTTCAAACAAGAAAAATGTTTATTCTCAAGACCTAAGCAGTGTTAACACACAGTAGCCTTAGTTTCGTTAGTTTTAACATCAAGGTATGTTATGCAAAAATGCCACCTTTTGTGGCGTAACCCTAACACTTAAAGCGAACCTTTACTAAAATCCTGAATAGCCATGAAATGTTCTGCCAATGTACTATTGAGCAGGCTGAGGGGACTGTAATTAATCTGTATCAGGACATGTAGACCTCGACACAGCAATTTCTTATTATAGGTGACTTAAAGGAGAGAAAATTTACTGAAATGCATAACATATATAGTTAGGATTTATGATATAATATAATTTACAACCCTTTTAAAGCTTATTCCATCAAAATTGTACTCCACGGAGTCATAGCTTTGTCATACACATATACCCATGACATAACCCATGACAACATTGTTACTTACACTGTTTCTATAGAAGGAACTCTGATTGATTGGCCACAGATCATAATTAAATTATATCCACTGATACTGCTTCCTCTAAATGGTAATTGGCCCCCAGAATCTTGATTGGATCATTTATGTCTGTCCACGTAAAAAGTAAATCCAAAACCCTGCTTACAAATGATAAAAAGACACTTTTCGTAACTTAAGTTTATTTCAGTATCATCTGCATCAAAGACTAGTAATATATCCATTCCGTACTGATAGTATACAACATTATTTCAGTCATACCTGGTTGAAGTGATAAGAAATGACCTAATCTAATCTATATCATCATTCTAAAGAAAAAGGAAATGATATAAGAGCAGCAAAGAATGTTAGTCAGACCTTGACTTTGCAGCACGATTGACTTAAATTAAAAGATGTGTTTGTTTTGCTTTTTAGACACGCCGAGGAACAGTATCAAGGGTACACTCACAAACACTCTCAAAAATCAAGCACATTATAGTACATATGTATTTAAACACTGGCTAGGTCACAGCCCTTTCCTTGTTGTTGGGCAGCTATAGAATTTGTGGCATTGCTATATTAGATTTGTCTTTGCTCCACATGAGTTTTTTCATCTTCAAAAAATACAGCTTGGTTTATTTTTTTAAGCCTGTGGAAAGTTCATTGTGTACGGTGGTTCAAGATCGACTTGTAGCTACTTGGACACGCTAATGGTTGTTTTTGTGTTTGACACAGAAAACATCTCCCACTGTGTGACGTCTGAATGTGGCAAAATAGACTAAAATGCCTGAAAATAGTATGCTGTTCAGCATCATTCTGCTATTCCTGATGTCATTAGATGTGGACCTGGGTGTCAGGACAACTTGACACTGTGCTAAATGAATGCATGCACAGCTTGATGCTGCCTCCCTCAGAAAAAGATCTTTCATTCATGACTAGCCAACATATTTTTTTCTGCCTTTTATCTATTGTGTTTAACAGAAGTGAGCTCTCTAATAACCAGGGTCCCAGATTTAGACCGTTGGTTGGCCAAAACCAGCATTATGAGGGTGTTCAATAATTGAAGGCTTTTAATTATTATGACATCATTCCCCCTATTTTTTGAATTTCAAAAAAACAGCTAATCAGTTATTGTAAAAATATATAAGCAGTTTAATTAAAAAATAAAATAATTAATTGAAGTCAGAGCCAGCCTTCCCTATAAGCAAACTAAGTGGCTTCTTAGGGTCCTGCAGACACTACGTGGCCCCCAAGGGTCTGACGTGGCAACCCACTCTAAACCTATGTAAGCTACATTATCACTGTCCAATGTCTGTAGTCCTTCCTGGTGAAAATAATTACAGTCTTCATCTTGTGTTGTTGCAACAACATGGATAAACATGTTTTACTGTTAATTAGCTCAGCATATTACCCTTTACATAGGGCTAAATTTGACCTGTTTTGATATTTTAAGGTAACAAAAAACCTTAAACATCATGTTTTTAGAAAGGAATTTTTCAAAGTAACTATTGTTTTTCTGCAATGTTTTGTTTGAAATTTGCAGAGCAGTTTGTTGTGTTGTTTGAGTGAAGTTGGTCTGACGGAAAATGAGGTCGCATGGTTTAACCGCAGTGTTGGTTGAAATGGTCATAGTGAAAGCACAGTTTATACAGTTTATACTGTGAAGTATAAACTATGACCCTCACCCTGCCAGGATCAAACAAAGTTATTGCCATATATAAAGTTTCAAAAATAAGCAATTAGACCAAAACAATGTAGAAGTAGAACTGGTGGGTGCAGTCAGCCTTACTTTGAGTATGTTTCATTATCATTAAAAGAACTCCTCCGCCCCTCATGTTGACAGGGGTATAAATGAAATTAAAGTAATGGTTATACGTGCATTTGGTATCTTGTTCTATGGATATTTCCATTCAGGGCCCCCAAAACTTATCTTGCTTAGGGCCCCTACATGTCCAGGGCCGGCCCTCGTTGTGATCCTTTACAAGTAATTCATAATGAGCACCATCTGTAACCCTGCCTTTATATTGATACAAAACTAGTAATTATGTAATGATATTATAAAGGCATACAATTTTTCTGTGTTTGGGATTTTTACTTTTAAGAGTAAATGAAAGTATTAGTACTTTTTGAGAAGTAAATGATCTAAATAACAAAGTAAACAAAAACTTCGATTATCAATCCATCCATTTTCTACCACTTATCCTGTTATAATCATATCAATAAATTATGTTGCTGTTTTGTTTTGTTTTTATTTTAAGCGAGGTTATTACACCACCAGCTTAATGGCAACAAAGTCCTCCTGTAGGTGCAAACAGTTCTGCAGTTTATTTTAGCAATTGAATAAATTTTGATTATAACCAAATAAAAAGCCAAAATTTCATTTACAATGCCTAAATGATTCCTCGACCCCTATGAAATGAATCTAGCCTGCTGTTATTTGTAACTGCAGCTCCACATATATAAGATAAGATGCTATTTCTGACAATACTCTGGAAGTGACTTATTTTTTACCTATTTATCTCATTTGTTGAAATGTAAAAACTATCATCATCACCTTTTTCTGGCTGTCAGTTGCCTAGCAACAGTCTTCTCTTTAACAACCTTATCATCAAAAATAATCACATCTGTGTCGAGTCGAGAACTCCAACATGTTTCTTTTGAAGGCTGCAATTATTCTGGCTCAGATGTCGCAGCGGGCTCGAGCAGCTGCTCTGATGAAACTGTTCAGACTTCGTACTTTCAACAAACTCCAGGCCATTAATGTGTAGACATGGATGGATTTGTTTTAAAAAACAAATCAACATGATGTGTGGCCTTAAACTCTCACAGTATCTTACCTGATAGTTAACATTTTTAAAGACTTTATACTGTACATACAGTATAATGTATAATTTGTAGTCCATCTGTAGGCTTTAAGTTTCCGCTTGATTTTACTGAGATTTCCATCGCTGTCCTCTTCAAGTTTTTTCCCTGAATAATCAGCATGTGACTAGATTTTGACCCACAAAGATCGCAGGGCTGTAACTTCATTCTTGGTAGTGTGTTTGTGTGTTGTTGTCTCAGTAATTGACGATTGCTCTTGTTTTTGTGTTACTGCCTCTGGCCTCTGACCTTTAATAAGCAGCAGCCAGAGTCAGTTAAATAGTAAATAGCAAATGAGCTTTCCTGCCAGTTGGCGTGGCCTTGGTGTGTTGTGGCACCAAGTGAATAAGTAATCTTGTTACTTGAAATCAGTCTAATTATCTCTGTTAAGGAAGTTCTGCTTTTGGTTTTGTTGCCTTTTGCTGGGTATTGTAAAACTTTAACAAAACAAAAAAAGCGTCTAACATACACACTTTTAATCACCAGTTGCATTATTACACAATATGATAAAAAATTGTATGGACATTTAAATGACAGTCCTTTTAACAAATGTGAAAGAATCAACAGAAACGTCATATTAAACTTGCCACAGTCTGTTAGCCCCTAGCATTGTTTAAAAGCATATGATATGCACCTGGGCGGAGACTGTGAAACAGGCGTGCGGTGGGACTTTCAAATAAAGGCATATCTTATACACAGTGATATAGATTAATTAACTTTCAATCAGCCAATCTATGTATAGATAGATTGATTTATCGTTACTCCCCTATGCTTAATGTCTTCCATGATTTTATGTTGGGGTTGGGACTGATGGTCATATCAAAGCATGCTTGCAATTTCCACATCATCGCACGTTTCTGAGGTGTCAGAGTTAATTGCTTTTCTTGCATGATTAATTGCTGTATGGTGTCGCTTACCCTTTGTCACCCTCTGTGCCTGTGCTGTCCAATAATATATCTGAGCTGCATGCCACCCAAACCTAAATGACCAAATAATGAAAAAAGGATTAAAAAAAATTAACTGATGGTGGGCAGAAGGAATAAAAGAAATTCTTGGTCTTTCAAGACCACATGTTTTGTTAAATAAGAGGCGGAGAATCAGCAACGTGCATCTCACTGTAATGATCTTGAATCTGTTGGCCACAGCCAGACATCTTATATAACCTTAAATGAGAGGCCAGTCTTGCTATCAAGCACCTTGTATCAGGTGCACTGTGGTCCAACACACACCTCCGATCATTGACGGCCCCTGAAACGAGATATACAATGGCATTGTTGGGGTGCAGATAGGACAGCTCTGAGGTGTTCTATCAGATAACCAGTCGCAATTGTGCCGGTTGGACTTTTCAAAGCCTCAGTTGTGTTTCTGAAAGAGCAGCTTGAAAGGTTGCCCCTTAAAGGTCATCGCTTAGACCCGACTGCTTTCGTTCAGGGATCTTGAGGCTTTGTCCTTTGTGCTATCCTTCACGCACAGGTGTCATTGTGAAATGACTGTGCGATTATGTCCTTGTGCAACGTAAAGATAAGGGAAGGGGCATGTATGCAGAGAGAGCCCAGATGTCCACTTACACACCACGCACACAATATCGACGGAGAGCATCAAGTCGTCCACATATATATAGAAGGCTCATTATAGATATAATTCAAACATTTATTTTGTCTGAAGTTATGGTTTGTTCAGATGAAAAATATGTCTTTTTATTTGCTATCTTGTGTTGCATATGTTTGAAAGAAGTCTTACTCTTTTTGGTTTTAATTTTGTTTGATTACACAAAAGTTATTATACTGTGTAAAGCGAAAACACGTCCACTGCCATGATAGAGGCTCTGGTATAATATTTGGACGCAGTGGTTTGAGAGCTGCAAAATTAATTGATACATCAATGGAGAGAAAATTAATCAACAAATTTTTTGATAATCAAATATTTGTTTCAGTCTTTTTTAAGAAAAATTATCCAACATTTGTTGGTTCCAGCTACTTAAATGTCAAGATCTGCTGCTTTTCTTTGCCATTTGTCACAATAAATAAAGAGCCTTTGGGTTTTTAACTTGGTTGGAGTAAAGAAGCCATTTAAAGACTTCAAGCTCTTAAAATATGTGTTGAGCATTTTTCACAGTTTATGAACATTTATAGAGTAAAGGATTAGTTGATGTTGATTAATTGTGAAATCAATGCTTGAGATGATCTTTAGTTGCACCTCTAAGTGGTTCATTGAGCTAAATTGCAACATGCTCACAATAACAATGCTGACATGCTGATGTTTTGCATAAACCATCTTTGTACCATCTTTGTATATCAGACACATAATTTATCAGTTTTTATTTGTTTAGTAACATAGTACCATCGAGACTGATTACAATGTGGATTTGCTGGTATTAAAAAAGTTGCAAAAAATTAAGAAGTGGACTCGATAGCGAGAGATGAAAGAGATGAAATTCTTAATCCTGGGCGGAGGCACTGGATGAATGCATGATCCCCAAATTCAAGGAAATCCATCCATTCAGTCAGAATGAATAGCATTCATCTTCATATACCACAAAATTTATATCTCCAATATTTGTTAAGGTATTTAAGTCTGGACTGAAATGGCGAACTAAACATTGCCATCCTTAATCAAGGGTATAAACTCCTGATAACAATAATCCAGCTGTTTCCTAAAGATGTGAGATACTTTTTAAACTTTGCAGTTCCCCTCACTTATACATGCCGCCTAGATGCAGATAGGTTTTCTCTCGAAACGTTTTATGGGATTAAAGGATTACAGTCTCGCTGGAGCCTTGCTGGACGATGCTCCCCAGTTCATCCAAATTCACAAAGCAGTTGAAACTGAATTGTAAACACCCTCCATGGCAACAACGAATGTCACATGTAGATGAGGGTTAAATGAGGATTTTGTGTCCGGGGAAGATGGACATTCACTTTAGATATGAAACACTGATATATGACCCACGGATAAAAGCCCCTTTTTTAATCTCTGCAATACAAGCATGCTAGACCCCTTTGATTTAAAAAGAAAGAAAAAAGGAAGTAACCCAATGACCTTTGAAAACAATAATAGCCAATAAACCAGATCACAAATCTCAGCAATAAAATGTGACAGGAGTATGTATAGGTTGTGTGACATGGTTGGGGCCTATCGCTCTGGTTTAGATCCAGCCCGTTCATGTTTTTGTTCAAAAATCCACATCTCATTCACCATCTGTTCTCTTGTTGTTTTGGCCTTTAGATTTGTCTTGTTGAAATCACTTGAATTTAACAAAATGTTCCTCTCTCTTCAGTCTTATACCGGCTGGTAATGAGACCAGATTAAAGCCTGTTTGTAATGATAATGTAAAAATAAATTGTTTATTAGCACAAGACAGGAAAACACTTCAGGCAGTGACCAGTACGTACTGCATATGATTGAGATTACTAATTACTCTCTTATCATTTTATTAGAGATCCAAGATATCACTTTGTTGTAGTTGAAGCCTACACAATTGCTGACATTTGTTAGCAGTTTTGGCAGCAATTCCCACCTGGCACTCTGTATTGGAACAAGTCGGGGGGAACCAAGCAGGGCAGCTTTTGAAACAGTACCATGTCCAGGCTTTGAATTATGGATCAGCGGTGGGAGATGGCGGCGCTATAATCAGCAAGATGGCCATCCAAGTCAACCCTGCCTCTTTAACGACTACAACAGCAGGGCCTGTTGATTAGAAAACCCATCAGCCCAGAAAGGCGCTGGGCAAGGGAGCTTCATTTCATCTTACTGCTTCTATGGCATTTAGGGATTAACACCATCACGCTAATTGGTTTCATGTCGCTGCATAAGCAAGCTGTTGTTTTTACTTTAGCTGATCTCTGCGAGGATATGAATATTTTAGGAGCAACAGTGTGTAAATACCAGACCATTTGTTATGTAAGCCCCTCACATTGAATTGAGAAAGTCCAAAAGAAATTCTGTAGCATGTGATGTCCATTGTGAAAGGGGATAGCATGGTAAAAAATGTTAAAAATGACACCACAGTTACAGAGGCTGTCAAGCAGGAAATTGCGTTCCTTTTCAGCACGTCATGGGGATCTTGGGTCCTTCAGACTTCTGGCCAACTCGAGTCTAAACTGACATGTCAGTTAGTAGCAGCCATGAATTAGTGAAAAAGGGGCGACTGGTCCCAGTAGGAAGAGCAACAAGTCCCAATTTAGACCCTATTGGAAAATCTGGTCAACCCATAGCTAATCACATAATGTGTTAGCAAACTTAACCATAGTTACACAATTTCTTTGTCTGCTAATATTTAGAAAGATCACTCTTAACAAGCTGAAGAAGTGAAACATTTATTCATTTCAAATCATGCTGAGGACTCATACCATTTCTCTCTTCTATTTTATCTAGTTTAGACTGACAGGTAATTATTGTAATCCTAGATTGTAATCCTGTTTTCAACATCTCAAGGTGAGACGTTTAACAAATAGAGCTAAAAAAAAACCAATACAGCTAATTTTCTTGTAATGAATTATCATTGACATGGATAGCGCTTGAAACTGTCACTAGTTTGTTAATTAACAGCCACACCAGAAACCGTTGGACATTCTATTAAATCAGGGTCTTTCTGAATGCGTTGTGCCAGTCATGTTTGTTGAGTGGTTGTCGTGCAGCCTTACAACAGAACATGACTCAGGGAGGATGCATAACATGAGACATGCAACTAATAAACATTTTCTAAAATCCAATTACCTATTATTTTCCCAGATTAATGAATGTATGTAAAATTGTTTTAAAAACCATTTCAATGAGAACATTAAAAAAAAACAAAAATTAAAAAGAAATAATAGGTATAATGCCTAAATACTGACCTTTTAAGTTAAAATTAGGGTTTTTTTGCAGTTCATTCAAAACCCAAAGCTATTTAATAATTATTAACGAGTAAGAAAGTATTCATGCTTGAGAAGCTATAAACAGTGATTTTTTTTTTCTATTTAAATATTCAATCAGTTATCAAAATGATAAATGCAGATAAATATTTTGTAGAGCAACTCAGTAATAGTTGCAGCTTTTGCTCTTCCGTCTTTATATCAGTCTCATTGTTGTTTATCTCCTAAAGGCTTCGCACTCACAGGCGACACCTCTCATGCATACACCCAGGTGCTCTGCATGGGTGTCCGCTGGCCTCTGTTCTTGTGGTCAGTCATGCCACTTGCCACCCTGCTTGCACGGACTTGCTTGCTGCAGAGCACATGAAATGCCAGCCGCTCTGTCAGTTGCTGTGTTTGTGAGTGCATGTTTCCATGCAACTGTGTGAGAAAGACGGAGGCCATGTGGAAGAGTTAACGGTGTCCATGAGTTTCTAGTTGCCTCTCAGCCTACACTCAGAAGCTATGACTGACCTGCACCTTACCTTATCAGGGCTTTTTGTTATGTAGAATCTGCCCTGGGAGCAGCTGCTGCGCGTCAATGGGCGGAGCTGTGCAAAATAATGTAACTCAAGAAACGCAGATGACAGACAGGACACGAGGTGTTATCAACACCCACAGCCTTTTAATGACCTTCCCGAGTGCAGGCACACGCACTACACTGTGCATGGATGCACACACTATTTGATACCTACAATACGTGCAAATGTGTTAGAGCATTGTTGCATGATCATCAGCTTTCTCAAAGAACACAATAACACACGCGCACAGAACACCATTCATTCTGTAACAGACAGTTTTCACACTAAGCTGGCTAAATGATATCTGCATACTCATTTAATTTCCACATCACAAACTGTGCTCTGTACACACACTGTTGCTGTCGCTTCCTTGTTTGGTGGAAGAATGGTGAAGCTTTTCCAACACGATGATGCATATTTTAGACAAACATGGATGAGTTTTTTCCTTCGCTTACCATACTCTTTTACAGTTCTTGCCATTGATTTATTTTTATGTTTACGCTGTCAGATGACACTATGAACATGACATACTAACTTGATGATGATCTTGGTGCAGCAGCATGGGCATTGACATTTGCCTTGACATTGCTAATTTGCTAAATCATAATCATAACTGCTTTACAATCATAACAACAGTAACCCAGAAATATAATGGGAAATACCCTATTTTATAGAATGTAAAGAATAAATAGAGGCTTCTTACAAACTGCTCACCGGATGATAGTTGTAATTTACTTTTTTGTTGTTTTCCAATTTGCCTTTTGATCACTTATTTTAAATGTCATGGATTTTATTAGTTAGGACTGGGTCAACATATATGAAGTATATAAAAATCCTTTATCAAGCTCATGTGATAATCCATTATAGGAACTGAAATAGGTTATAATTGCAATCATCAGTTTTAGCTCAGCTCTGTCTGCTATTCTTACAAACTGCTGTGAAATCACATTTTGGGAAGACATTGGCTATCTTGGCTGATGCACAGTGTTAGTTTATTTAATCAGTGGTAACACTGTTGTCTTGTGGCATCAGCTCAACATGGTAAACTCTAGAGCCCTCACATTAAATGACTTTTAACCTGACCTTCTACTCGCCAACAAGTTTTGGAGCTCCACAGCAAAACCCTGAGATTGGGGCCAGATTAGCGTTCGATCGGCAGTCACCAAGATGCAACTCGACCCAGGGGACTGACACATCATGGCCTTAAACTAGATTTCTTGCATGCTAAATAACATTTACCATACTATAGCGCTTGTTTTTGTCAGATGTCTAATAAAATTCCTCCATGGAATCACTTGCTCATCATTTCCCGGTGTACTTTGTGTACATAATTCGGACACCAGTCTAGACCAGGGTTTCTCGTGGTGAAGGATTGGGTAGTATGTGACCGCTGTCGCCAGTCAGTCGTGTAGTTTGAACTGACAATGACTGCAAGACTCCTGATCACAAGACAGCAAATTCATGTAATGTGAGCTGCACAGCAATCCGACAACTTTGAAAGTCAGGCTAACTTGACATTGGGTTGATAATTTTAAGACAATCTGTCAGTGTAGACTACTACTAGTCTGCTTTTCTCCATAATCCAGATGTGGACACATTTTTAATTCGTCTCTGACTCTCACCTGGTCTCGTCCTTCCGGCTGTACACATATTGGTTCTGAAGTTCATCAAACTGGTCAAGATTAAGATTAAGATTAAGAAGCCTAAATGTCTCAAATTTAAAATGCTTCTGAGGTGAAGAGAGGTACCCCTTGTTCACAATGTCTTTCCTGTGAAATGTGATCAGAACATGTAGGTCTGCGTGGTGTGAAGGGAAAAGGTACAGGAGATGCAGTAATTTAAGCTTTTAGCTAGCTAGAAACAAGTAGAATCGCCTCCTGCAGGTGTGACTGTCTTCTCCCCAAATGCTCCTTTTGTGTCAGGGGTCTTGACCTTCTCCATGTGCATTGCATGAAAAGATTATAACTCGCAGCAAGAAAAGCCATATTTGAGCCCAGAGAAGGAAGAATATCGAAGGAGAAACAAGTAGCAGTGTTGCTTTCATTTCTCATCCCACCTCTTCATCCCTCCTCCCTCTCACCATTTCTCCCCTTGAATTTCA
>KV751350.1:295483-315562 GCA_001698575.1 Mola mola | reverse complement strand
CTGAGAGAGGCCGATTCAGTCACCATCTGCTGTGGACGTCCCAGCAGGAAAAGCTCTCCCAGCATTATCAACAACTGGATACACCGCAAAATGCCACAAAAAGGAAGTCTGGTGTCCAAACAACTGTCCCTGAGTCCTTCTTAAGGGCGCAACGGCTGTCAGATTACAAGAATGTAGATTGCTAGGTGTCTTTCATTGTTTCCATCGGTTTACTGTGTTCCAGTATAGCGGTCACTCTGCCCAAACACGCCACACATGCGCTCGTAGTTCCAGCGGGTTCCGTGCTAAACTGAGCCACGCTGCCGGCTGGGAACAAGGCTTACGTTGTAGACGCAGAAACTACACGCATTCGCACAGCGATGGCGCAGCATCAGGACCGATCTGGGCCTCAACACGCCGGCTGCCGGAGGCGGGAATCTAACCACCAGTCCCCTGAGCCCAGGTCACCCTGTTTACCATTTCAGGACATGTCAACACACACGTTTTCCAGAGGTTCAGAGACAGAATTTTAACCAGACGGCTGAGGAAATCACCGATCTTTGCTCACCGTAGTCAAACGGCTATGAATTTTCACCTTTGTTCAGTCTATACGCGACAACAGATGCTGCGAATTCTTGTGTGTCGGCGGCATCAACCTGCTTGTCTCTGGGTAAGAAGCTAAATGAGCACTTTTCCCAAATATCTCAGTGTTCCATAAAGTGAATTCTCAAGTTTATTCAGCTGCAGTTTTTTGTACATCTGTCGTCTCATCCAGAGTCCAACGTGTATATATGATTTTTTTAATGCTGCATTATGTAAACACAGAGAGCCTGTCCACGCACAGGTGTAGGTCATGTGGGACTGATGGGTCAGAGGACTGGACTCTGTTTGGTGCTGGTACAATGTCTCCTGTCGTATTTATTGCGGGTCTTCCATGTGTCATTCTGTATCACTTTGTTGAAAAGTTTGTACTGTAAGACGTGAGTCAAATATAAAGATCTAATTTTCATAACTGTTTTCGATTGTCATTTTTTTTGCCATGTAATAGTACACGTGTGTATAAAGTCAGATGCTCACCAGTCTGTGTTGCTGTTTTGGATTATCTAGAAGCTGAAAGGCATTGTGGGAGATTTAGGGCAGTAAGAATACCCTCAGCAGAGTCAGCCAAGTACTAATACCTTTACACACACACACATGAGAGGGGGGGCAGCTTTGGGGAGGATTTGCTCTATATTAACCCTGCGAGAGGACAGAAAGCCAGCTGGAACCAGGAACACGGACGAGGAAGGCGTTTAAAACCATAGAGAGACGTTTTAATTTGCTGAAACAGCCTTAGAAGATGGCGAGGGAGTGCAGGAGTGGGGTCAAAGGGTCACGGGTGGGGTGACTGCGAAGTGGCCCGTCGGAGTGGAGGAGGAGAATCTCTCTAGGAATCGGTGCAGGAGATGTCAGGCTGAGAAGGCGCCGCCGCCAGCAGTCCCGTCACCTGCAGGACGGCGCAGAATGGGACACCGTAACGTCCCCCTCACGCACACCTGCACTCACCCCAGCAGGGAGAAACACGGACGGCAGCCCAACACGGCCAACGGTGAGTGGAGCAAACAAATGGCTAATTAAGGGTTAACCGTTGCTCAAGAGAACTTCGGTAGCTCCTATTTCATACACACAGCAGCTGTTCACGCTGAGTAAAGCTCAAAAGAAACAGGTTTCCAGTTCATAGATCTTTTTTTTTTAATCACTGAATAAAAATCTCTGGCAAGAACTTGCAGGGCTGCTGCACTTGTGTTTGTTGGCTTAAAGCTAAATAAATTGGATGAATAACGTCTGTGTTTACCTGCAGTTTCACACCAATGTGGCGAAACGCAGCATGTTGGCCACGTCACGGTGGTTACAGGAGCGCCTGTATGGGGCTCGATTAGATGCGCGTCACACACGTCAAAGAAAACTTTAATGAAAATTCCAATGTGCATATTTTATTTTATTCTAATTTGTTATAATTATTTACATTATCTTTATTTCATCATAATATTATTGTGAAATAATACTGACTTTCTTCATCAGTTAGTAATATTTTTATTTCATTGTGATTATGTTTGCCTCTGTAATAAATGTATTAATGACCACGTCTGATGCTATTTGCCTTTATTATATCTAAAAAGAAGTCACATACTCAGAGTATCTGTGTCATAGAAATGATGGAAACAGGAGCTGTAAGAGTCTGGTATCGACCCATCCATCCCATTTTATTCTAACTGTGAAGCAGGAGTTCAACCCTGAGACAGACTGCGTGTGTTTTAATGCATCTTTTTTTGTATTGATTCAACTTTAAGCACCAAGAATGAACGAAAAGCAGCATTATAACGTCATTACAGGCAGTGGCTCACATGTTGTGAATTTGTCCCCGCAGACGGCCTGAACGACGCGTTGGGCGCCATCAGGGTGCTCGGTTTGGAACTGATCGAGCACGAACTTACTCCTCACCTGAACACAGTGCTGGTCAACATCAAGGAGAGGAGTGAGTTACACTCTTTTATCGCATTTCTACATGCACTTCATATCTAATACTTTTAATGTTAAGATTGAATTCATCACAGTGCCTCGTTGGACTCCAGGTTCCCGTGTCATCGTGCATTTGATGTGGTTTGAATTGCAGTTTCAGCACCGAGATCACTCCGGCACGAAGCGTATCAACCGGTTTGTTTGACGAATTGTGCCTTTAAAGGCACTGAGCCCAACATTTCGGCTGCACTCTCTGCGTGAATCCTGAACTGTGACCCTTGTTTACATCCTCCGCCTCTCTGTCTGCACACACACAGCTTAACGTCCAGCGGGGACTCGGGCCTGACATGAACCTGATCCCTTGGCTGCCTCCCTGCCAGCTCTCACCGGGGCCCCTTTATCGCTCCAAACCTGCAGCTGAGCGGGAGGCACAATGTGTTAAGGTTTCCTGATTGTGGCTCTGTGATAAAGTGGTGTTTCCGTGTGTATTTGTGTCCAGACAAAGGCGCCGCTGAGCAGGTCGTGGTCAGTGGGATCCTGCCGATCCTGGCCCTGTCTCTCCGGCACAAGGGCCCTCTGACGCCGCTGACCGCCAAGCTGGTGGCTGAACTCGCCAAGGAGTGTAAGCGTTTTGCACGGGTTCGTCTGCATCGTTTCTCAGTGTGTCCTGATCTGCTTTATGCATCTGATTCACGCAGCCGTCGTTTCCCCTCAGCTGTCATCCGTAAAGGTTTCGGTGATGCCGGTCTGGCCGCGGCTCTGCTCCCCGTGCTGACCAGCACCAACCAAGAACTGCTCCTTCACGCTGCCAGAGCCATCGCACGCATGTCTCACGACAGCTGTAAGTGGAGGAGACCCGATCTCATCCTGTCTGTTTTGGCGCCAGAGGTCCTAAAGTCTAACCAGCTGGTGATCATGACCTCATTAACCCTCCTGTAAAGTTTGGTCACGATGACAAAATAATCCATCGCGTTTAACCTCTTGGTAAAACACAGTCAGACCTGGGAGTTAATCTTGGTTAAATATTTGTGTATTTTTGATTTGTGCACAAAAGTCATGAATAGATACGAAAACAGAATAAGATAATACAGGATGACATTCAGAGATCTTAAACGACGCTCAAGCTTGCAGGAGAGGCGACCGCAGACGCGTTGGATGAAATCTTTTCATATTATCAATAACATGATGATATTGGTAGTTGTAGTTTTTCCATTGTGCCGTTTGTTTCCTCTCCTCTTCATCTCTGTTTAGTGAGCTGTGCTCTTTAATTGGTTTCATCAGGTTGCCCTTTTTTCTTCTGTGGTAAAATTAAGCCTGACCTGACTGGAAATTTCTGCCACCTGCTGGCCATCTGGATGAATTAGCTGCCGTAATTCGCGTAACATTGGAAGGAAACACACTGAAATATTCACTTTCCTTTTACGATTTTCTGTAAAGGCACATTTTTAAACTGATGTACAACATTCCGTTAAGTAAACAAAACTCTGACGGTTTGTGATCTCCACAGACGACGTTGAGATGTCTATAAATTATTTTTTTAACTGACTGAATTAAATTCTGAAATTTTACACTTTCATCCTCCGTCAGGGAAACATTTTCATCAATATTTGTGCTTTTTTGGGTGAGAATTTGCACCATCTGTTTATTATGACCAAGGATCTTGATGCACTGTTGGCTCAGTTTTTGAAATTTAAAAAAATGGATCTTTTGTGAGGGACAGTCTGAAGATGCTGTCCAGCTGGTTTGGTGTCAATTAAACAAAATCTGCAGGAAGAGGCAGTCCAGGTTTTGTGTATTACATCTTCTGCTCTATTTTGGTGAGGGCCGCAAAGTCGTAGACGCTACAGGTGATTTGTTGCGAATATTCAAGGATCCAAACTTTAGAGCAGCCATTCCCTAAGTCGAGAACGCTGCGGCCCACTTGAAAATCCGAAAATATTCGCCCAACCTTTAAGTCTCCACTCTGATCAAAACATGAGACTGAGATGATCTATTTCATGTTTCCAGAAACAGAACATCATTATAACGCGGGCTGAAGGCAATACAGTGTATATTAATAATCCATCCACATGCACAAACAAAAAACACTTTGGGCTTGTTTCAAACTCACTTACATGAATAAACACTGAACACTTTTCATGTACTTTCTGTAAATGTGCTCTTGCTTTAGATGGTTGCTGCAGTGTCAACAGCACAGAAAGCTAGCTGAGGAAGTCTGGACCTGGGTGCTACCTTCCTCTTCCTCCTGAGAGGAAGAGGAGGAAGATATATTGTGAGAACCCAAGCAGGGAAGGTTCTTCTGATTAGAAAGAAGCCCGTGTTGTGAGTCTGCTGGTCATCTGGTCTCATTTGATTCTTCTGGGCTTCGGAGGGGTAAAAAACAGTAAATTTCTGATGCTTCACACTCTAAACAACCATCTTCTGTCCCTCTCCAGCCAAGCTGCAGGAGCTTTTACTCCGCCGAGGTGCGGTTCCCCGTCTCGTTGCCGTCCTGCTCCGTTTCCCCGATGAGGAGGCCCTGGAGGAGGTGTGCCTCCTGGCCCTGTGCAACCTGAGCGGGATGGGAGTGGCGGAGGAGGCCGGCGTGGTGTGGGAGAGGGCGGCGTCGGTGAGGCCGGGGGAGTCCGTTTACCACGGCGTCCCTCCTCACACCTGCGTCTTCGCCTCCTCCTCCGTCATCACGGTGCGCGTGCGTCAGTGGGCGGCGGGTCAGTACGCGGTCAGCATCGAGGTTTCCCAGCGCTGCTCCTCCTCCTTCTGGAGCCTCCACGGCAGCCAACGGACCCCCCGCTGGTCCCCCTTCTCCCGCCTGGGAAGCTGTTCCAACCTGTACAGGGTCATCCAGTTCTCGGTGAGGAACGTGCCCAGAACCGAAAATCTCAAGACTCGCATGTTCCACACGTTCCTCTGATGACTTGGATGCTGTAACCACGGTAACGGGTTAGTGAGCCAGCGAGTGAGCCAACCCAGAGCAGGTTACTGATCGACACACTTGGACAAAACTGCATCTCTTCCTTTTATTTTCCGTTTTTGTTTTTTTTCCAAGCTGTAAGTCAGAAGTGTCTTCTTCTCCTGCATAAAGCCCAGTCAGCTCTCAGCAGGATGTGACGACACGAGCGTGATATGTGCAATAACGGAACCACAAGATTATTTAAAAAAATTATGATAATTGATGGATAATATCCTTAATAACGAACAGCGTGAGGATGTGATTGCTTCTTGGTTTCTTCACAAGTGCTTTGGCACTTATATGGATAATGTTCTTTTCTACCGTGTTCCTTTTTTTTTGTTTCTTTATATCTGTGTAAGATTGTTCCTTAAACGCACTTCAAATTATAAAATATCATAAAGTTAAATGTGTTTATGACTCTGTCAGTCATGAAACACCAGAGAAGATTTAAAACTCGATTGAAAGAAAATCAATATACAACCATTTCAATAATCAAACAGTTGTTTCAATCTTGTTACGAGGGAAATTATTAAATATTTGTCCAGCTTCTCAAATGTCAAATTTGCTGTTGTTGGAGAAAGGAGACGGCAATTTGGGCTTTGGAAAAAGAATCATGATGAACATTTTTCACTATTTTTTGAAAATACTCAGCAGATTAAACGATGATTAAAATAAATCAGCTCTAGTTTATGTTCTTTCAGTATTCTTCACCTCTCTGGTCGTGGTAAACAAGCTTTTTGCACAGTCATCACAACACAAACGTCTGTGCTCCATGAGATCACAGGTCGGTGTCACACTCGCTCTGTTCGAGTTTTGCTTCAGTTCCACATCCTGAATCTGGAGAATCAGGGATTTATTTTCCACCAAATCCTGGGAATTATCTACATCATATTCTCAACGTCGACACTCTCCCAACCACCCCAGGACCTTGACAATGTTGTCAATGCACTTTACCTCAGTGGGCTTTTTTTTTTTTTTTTTTTATAAAGACAACTTTATTTTATCCTGAACATTTTAAATAATTTTTTTTCTAGATATAAGTGTCTCTTTATCATGACATCATTTTCAAGTGAGGGGAACCTCAGTGATTTTTGACGCTTAAGTGCAAATATACTAAAATGGAGACATTATTATTTGAGGGTACAAATTATTCCTTTTTTTTTTTTTTTCAAAAGTACTGCTAAAAATGTAAAAACACACGTATCCCATTGACTGTCATTCCCTCAGTGTCAACATGAACTCCAGAAGACAAGTTCAGACCACACCAGATAAAATCAATTATTTATATGAATAACCCAAAATTACAAACGACAGTTTGTCTTTAATGCACTGCCGAACCAGAGACGTTACATATTTTCAACACTAGATGGCGAGCGTGTGCTTTGACAAACTTTGCGGTCTTTGGCGAAGAAATAAAAGTCCAGCTTGTGACTTTGTTTATCTGCCTGCATCCATTCACTGAATCCAATAACAACAACAAGCTGCCTGCCCGCGTGTCTCCGCCGATGTCCCCTCGTATTTACATAGATTTAATTGCTTTACTTTCCCCGGTTGAAATGAGAGCAGTTTGTGACAAGTTAAACTGAGCACTTGCTCTTTGACTACGTGTCGTTCAATGGAAAGACACAAAAAGTAGAGGCAGTGCGCCTCCTTCTCAGTCCTTCCCCCATCTGTCCTCCTCTAATTACCTCTTTTATTGGTTCCTTCAGCTCCGGGCGTCCCAACGCAGGGTCCCGTCCTCCAACCAATCCTAACTTTATTACTCCGGGAGACACTTCAATATTTGATGTGATAGAGGTGAGGTTCTGGAATCATTTACAGGTAGACGAGAGGTGCACACACTCAATTATCCTAAAAATTCCGCTCACCGTGCACACGTTAAAGCCAAATTTACGGCTTTTAAATGGAAACACAGCACTAATATCCTCATGGCATAAGATTCTCAGTGCCACCAAACACATGAGAGTGATAAACTCCCAGAGAGAAATGACCTGTTGGTTTGGCTGCGAGGAAGAGCCCAGAAACACTCACCAGAGGTGAGAAGCTCAAACTCAGCCCGGGGAGGATTTTATCTGAGGTCACTGAGGCAGAAACAACGTGTTGATGATTGAATTACAGTGAAAAAGTGACCCGAACACATGCAGACGAGGCCGAGTCGCCCTCTGATGTCATGATTTGGGATTGCCTTCACCTGTGCCTTGTTGACCCTCCCGTCCTTGTGTAACTTTGCAGTTTCAGCATCTCGTAGTGCTTTTCTTGTGTTTTGAGTTCAGTTTTCTGGACTGTTGTCTGCGCCTTACGTTGGATTTTAATAACCCTTTTCGGATTTGCCTCAGCTCCCCCCTGAGCCTCGTCGTTGTTGTGTTGTTAATAAACTTTATTGACTTCTTCTGGGGTTTCATGGGATCAGACGGCCATTGCATCAGAGCCCTGTGATTTTCAAAAGCGTGTACCTGTCAGTCTGTCTGGTTTTTGAACCCTGACTTGTTTCCTTTAATCCAAACGAGGACCCGTCAGAAATGACGCTGGGCCCACAGGAAAGTTAAACACTTTATATATTCATGTTAATTTCTATTTCCCACATTACATTAACATTCTATTCTATCATGCTGGATTAAGCATTAATCACTGGTGAAATATGGTAAAAATCAAAGCACAGAGTTGCCTTTTATTGGTCCGCGGCAGCAGCTAACTGTTGCTAACTGCCCAGCTGGCACTGGTAAAAGAGGCTTGTGATTGGATGAAAAGTGCACGCGCGACTCCGTGAAATTAAAAGTGACAAGCAAGAAAAGCTAATAAAAATACTGTTTCACAGTAATAATGCTTGGCTGTTGGCCGGTTTTTCTTTCGCAGAGTTTCTATGAAATACTGAACAACAGAAAACAAAAAAAGAAACGTGATTGTTGAGAAACAGGAAGTGTTTAATCAACATCTTCCCTTACACTCTGTAATAGGAGGCACAGGCAGCCTGCATATATTACTTTTAATAAAGGACTTATCAATAATGCATGATGAACTCTGCATTGATGCCCCCGAACCTGGAGAACACGGCTGAAGGCCGCTTTATTGCTTGTCTTTGCAAATGAGTAGTTTAAACTTTAATCCTCTCGTTGTTTTCTGCAGAAACGACTCCATGTAACTGTAATTGCATTAGGGCTTCGTGGCGCCGAGATTCTAATCACTGCCTTCGTCATTTCTCTATTGTGGTCTCTTTCTTTTCCTTAGCCTGTAGCGTCCCTCGTCGGCTCAAAACATGCACTTCCTCTTCGTGTGGACGCACAAATTGCAGTTAAGATATTATTATAAAGAAGACATCTACACAGACGGAGCCTGCAGACAGATGACATCCATCCCCGAGGTTTCGCCTCTTGTCTCTAAATATTGACCATCGAGCAGATGAGATGATTGACCCCCTCCCTCGATTCTCCGCCTCTGTGAAGACAGCTGGCTGGATTCTCCCTCATGGACCTCGGCGGCGCGTCAGGTTAGGGATTAGCGTCGGCCGGTCGATGCCTCTGTCAAGCGCGAGTCGGTTTTCGGGCGGTGATCTCGACCTCAGAGAGGAGAAGTCAGCAGAAGAGCTCAAGCCTTCAGCCGAAGGGAAACGTGACGTCAAAAGCAAGCAAAAGCAAACATCAACAAGAAGCTAGCATTTATTTTCGCAGTATTTTGGCTGCTTAAACTCATGAAGAAAAAGCAACAAGTGTGACCCAAGAATTTAAATCCACCATGACACCACTGACTGATGTCATGTGACAGCAGCAGGAGGTCGTTTCTTTCACTCATCAAGAGATTCTCCATTGGCCTGCACGAGGGGCAGATTCCCTCCTGACAGGATCTCCGAGCGTCTGACAGGGAGTCAGCATGAACAAAAGCTGCTCGAAAATGCCTTCGTGTGACTCGTGTCACTTTTAGCTGCATCTCATTCTGGTCTATTGAGATGACACACAAAGGGAGATGTTTTTTTCTTTACTGCGCAGGTCAATTTCAGCTGTTTCGTTTTATATTCTCATCACATTTGCTTTCATATTCTGTTAGTCACAATTACAGTCAGAAGCCTGTCTCGATCATGACGTTTCATCTCGCAGACTACAGCAATGTCTTCCAATGTAGAATTCTGCTGTTTTTCAAGTCCTGTTTCCCCAACTTTGGGGGTTTGAAACTTTGCAAAACACATGTTTGTGGAACTGAAATCCACTCCAGTTTGTGAAGACGTTCAGTCATTCCCAGTGCCATCGCATTGTACAGCTGTCTCAAGGTAACTGGTCCAATTGAACCATTTCGAACAATGTTTTGAACCCTCAAAGTTAGGTTTTAGGTTAAAAAAACTACCGTAATTCCTCTTTAACTGCTCATACAACCAACCACTGGCTTTTAAACTCCAAAGGGATCCCATCCTGTGTAGTTTAACCACGTTAGGCATGTTTTTTTGGCCAACTCCAGAGAGAACTGAAATAGAGAGGTCCAACTGGTGTCATTTTGTACCTGACAGCACTGGCTACAGATGATTCAATTTTGGGCTTTCAAAGTCAAAGGTCAAGGTCACTGCCAGGTCACAAAACTTTTAGAGCCATAACCCCAGAGGGAACTGACGCAGAGAGGTCTATTTGGTGTCATTTTGTAACTAATCACAGGGTCCATCATACGAGTAGTTCCAGTTTGATCTGTGGAGGTGCTGTGTCTTTTAACTGAAGAAAAAAAAGTAACATGAGACATCACTAGTTTTTAAGTCCATCACTCCAGAGTGTGATTTTCCTTAACAGCACTAAATGTCATCTAATACTGTAGATGTTGTTGTTGTTCTGTGAGCTGCTGCACAAATAAACCTTCGGTAAGCTGCTCTTTCTTAGACTTGTGTTTTTCCTGAAAGTAATTAAATGCCAGGCAGGTCTAGCCTTGACCATCATAAAAGAAAATTACCCCCACAAGACAAATTGTCAGCAAAACCACAACAAAAGCAGTCATGGTGGCGTCTTATTACAATATTATTATTCATTTATTCAATTGCTTGTTTCCCAATGTGTATTTTAGTTGGATTTGATTAGGATGGATTTTTTTTTTTTTCTTTAGCATAACCAAGAACAAAAATGGCTTTAATTGAGTTGATCAAAGTTGCTTTATGCTTATTTCGTTTACAGAGCTCAAACCCACAAACTAAAAGGCCTCTAAGGGCTCTAATCTGACCCTCAATCCTGGATTACAGCGGATTCCTCAAATCATTCCAGCCCAGGGAGCCTCTCAGATGAGAAACATTTCCATCCAGGAGAAACCAATGTGCTGATGATCGTGGAACTGAAACTGAAGGCGAGCTCCTGTAGGACCAGCGGCGGAGGGGGGCGGACACACCTGAGGCCGCCGTGCCAGGTTGTGACAAGCAGATGCTAAACTCGGCGTCGCACAACCAAAGAGCCCAGACAGCTTATTTTTACCCGGGGGTGTCAGAGGGCTGAATGGTCGGCTCAAACGCCGTCTCCGTCGCTTCTATTCCTGTCCTGACATCACAGGCATGCGCGGCACAGATGCAGCTCTGAGCGACAGAATAAGGCTAAAACCGGAACAGGCAGCGACGAGCAAACGCTGAGGCTGTGTGTGTGTGTGTGTGTGTGTGTGTGTGTGTGAGAGGAGGCCATCTGCTCTGGCCTGTTACGCCCACATACATGTTGAGGCTCACCCGTGTGGTCGGCGAGGTCAGCGCGCGCCTTGTTTTATGGTGGGAATATGACATCTTGGCGTAAACCAGCAGGGGAACCCGGGAACGTGCCCACGCGACGGAGAGTGAGGGGAAAGTGGCGGCGCGCAAAGATGACACGGCAGATGGCTGATGGGAGATTATCGCCATGGGTGGAAACGCCAGGGAGCCAATTAGAAGAGGGGGACGATGACGAGCAGACGGCGGGAGAACCAATCGGAATTCTTCATACTCAGTTTCAGACTGTAAATCTTGTCGATAAATCTTGTCCCAAAGTACAGAAAGGAAAATGATCTGATTTAATTTTTTACTGGTGTTTATTTTTGACGATATATTTTTTTACATTTTTTTTTAATCAATAATAGAGATTTTTTTAAAAATTGAATATCTTGATTTTGCATCAGTAACTTTTGTGAACATTTAACGTAATCTAGACTCGTTACACATGAACCAAAATGACTCAAGTACTTCACCGTTTTAATTTTGATATGAAAAATACCCCACACATCTCAAAATTAGAATATATCAATGTAACTGTATAAAACTCTATAAAAAAAAATCTAAAAAGTTTGAAATATTTAAGAGGATATAAAAAGTCTTGTTTTATAAATTAAGTTGAAAATAAAAACCTGAACCACAAAATTCCTTTTTTTTAAGATACTTTAGTGTATGTGTTTTCCTTGTTTTAAGCACCGTTGTACACTTAGTACATATGTATATACTGTATATACATATCTTGTACTTGAGTAAAAAGAATAAACGTTACTTTGGCAAATATCAACATAAAAGTCACCTAAAGGAAGAGTATTTGAGTAGAAGTTGTAAAGTAACTGATGTTTACTGTACTTACATATCAAAAAGTGCAAGTAACAGTAAATGATACGTTAATGTACGCATATGTGTACTCAGTATACCTTGTATTGCTGCTTACTAGATCCATCATTCAACCTATTTCTGATCATTACTTCATTATCATCGTTATCAGTTCATCCATTTTGCCTTTGCATGAATAAAGTTTTGCACAATATTTGCTCAGAAAATGGAAATATCAACCAAAGTACCTAGAAATTGTACTTCAGTTATTGATTAGTTCTTAAATAAATATGCGGTTTCACGGCCACATTACAGTAAAATTATGTAATTTTCTTTGCTCACTTTATCATAAATATCATTGTGTTAATATTTGATCAAAGTTTACCTCACTAAAACTGCTGCAGTGTCTAAATCAAGGTCAAGAATATTGTCACATTTGATGTTTTTTCGCTCAGTCCCAGCATGCATGAAGAGTTCTTATTATTATTTTAACACCTGGATGTGTGTTTGTGTTTGTGCGGTGAGTTTTTGAGATCCCTGAGCTGCAGGATTGATGAAGAGCTTTAGGAGCTGATTATGGCGGAGACCTCTGGGACGCCGTTTTAATCGGCGGTGAAATGAGGGCGCCTGGGCGTGGGAGACACGGTGCAGGAAGCAGAGAAAAGCAGAATGTGAGACGGTTACAGACTGAGGCTGGAAGACAAAGATAGAGGCAGAATGTGAGATGAGTCACGAGCAAAGCCGAACAGAAGAAGAGGGAACGATAGCAGCCTGACAGCAATGGAGAAAGAGAGCCGGCTTTGACAAAAACATCAAAACTGGTCCTGAAACTCTCTTTTCGACCTCGCCGTTTTCTCTCCGTTTGCATCTCATTTCCTCTCTGCAGCTGTTCCTGTTACGAGTCTCGGCTCAGCTGCGGGATGCAGCCACTGCTGTCTTTCAGCTCAATATTGTTAGCGCTCATGGCTCATCACTTTTGTTTCAAAATGACTGCACCTCCCCTGACAGGCTGAAACTTGGAACAGTTCTCTTTCTCTCTCTTCCTCGGGCTTCTGGAGCAGAAAAATTGATCCAATGTGCTTTTAACTGTTCAAATCACATAATCAGTGTTAGAAAAACAGCACCTGTCTGTTAGCATCAGCGCAACCTTTGACTCGGAACCTTAGCGCTCAGGTTAATACCTCGGAAAAGAGGTTTTAGGCATTTTTAAACCTAAAAATTTCACATATGTTTGGAAAATCACTTCAGCAGCGACTCCCAAAGTGTCCCAAAGACTTGCTACATGGTGCACAATGACTCCTGGACCAACAGAGTCCACCTGCGTCTGGATCGCTAGACTTTCCATACATCCGGATTTATAGAATCCACAGACTCTGGGACTCATGGATGTTTTATACATTCTAAATGAACTGTTGTTATCATGTTTTTGTGTTCTGTACAAGTGACATTTATTGCACGTCTGTCCGTCCTAGGAAGAAGGATCCCTCCTCTGTGGCTCTTCCTGAGGTTTCTTATTTTCCCTGTTTAGGATTTTTTTAAGTTTTTCCTCACCCTGTTCGAGGGTCTAAGGGCAGAGGATGTCACATCTGTACAGTTTGTCAAAGCCCAGTGTGATAATGTGTAAATTGTGATTTCGGGCTATACAAATAAAATTTGATTTGATTTGATTTGATTTGAGTCCAAGAGTATGTAGAATCTGTAAATCCAGGGATATGTGAAGTGTAGTGATCCAGAAGCAGGTGTGGTCTATTGATCTTCCACGACCTAGAAAGACCTGCAGGATGATAAAGCACAAAGACTCCGGGGAAGAAGTAAAGTTAGTGTAAGTATATGGTAATTTAGAAGAGCAGAGAAGGAGTCGGAGTCAGAGGGGGCAGAGAAGAGAGCTCAGTGCATCATGGAGTGTTCCCCCAGCAATCTAAGCCTATAGCAGCATAACTAAGGGCTAGATAGGCCAGGCCTAACTATAAGCTTAATCAAAAAGGAAGGTTTTAAGCCTACTCTTAAAATCAGAGAGTGTGTCTGCCTCCTGTACCAAGACTGGAAGATGGTTCCACAGGAGAGGAGCTTGATAGCTGAAGGCTCTGCCTCCCATTCTACTACTGAAGATTCTTGGGATCACCAATAACCCTGCATTACTGGGAGCGTAAGATTCTGGATGGGCGATAGGGTACTATGAGCTCTTTAAGATAAGATGGTGCCTGACCATGAATAGCTTTGTAGGATTTTAAAGTCTATTCTGGATTTAACTGGGAGCCAGTGCAGAGAAGCCAGTACAGGGGAAATATGGTGTCTGATCTTAGTTCTAGTCAGTACAGGCGCTGCTGCATTTTGGATTAACTTTTTTTAAATCTAAAAATAAAGAATTAAAGTAATTCAGCCTGGAAGTAACATATGCGTGAACTAGTTTTTCTACATCTTGTTGAGACAGGATGTGCCAGATTTTAGCAATGTTATGGAGGTGAAAGAAGGCCGTCCTTGAAATCTGTTTTACATGTGAGTAATCAAAGCAAGATTTTTTTGTGCATGTGGTTGGACTGTTAATGTGAAATGTGTCACCATCAGCCTGCGTTCATACTGAAATGTTCTGTTTCTGCATTAATATTTCAGGAAAATACTTCATCTGAGTTTTGTGCTTTGATCAGAGCAGAAGATTTTCAGATTTCACCACTAACAATATTCAATATATCTAATTTTATTAAATATTATATATTATTATATACAATAATAATATACAGTTGCATTGTGGAGCCTTGTTGAGCTAATCTGGCTGACCAATCAAACTCTACCCTGGAGTAATTCACCTGGAGTGAAAAATAAATAAGTATTTTGTTCATTGTTTGCTCCCCATAGACCAGGACATGTGAATGTGAATTTTCCTTAAAGCTCACAAACAAACTCTGTCACTTTCAAACTTAAGAAACTAAAGGTGCAGCCACAATGTGATGAGAGAGCGAGACAGATGGGTTTATGCTAATGTGAGCCTCAGCGCCGCTCCCTGTCCTGGATGTGGGGGTCGTGAAGGGTCCTGGAGGGCCCTGGATGTGGGGGTCCTGGAGGGTCCTGGAGGGGCCTGGAAGGGCCTGGAGGAGGCCAGCCTGAGAGCGAAACATATCACATGCGACCCCCGGAGAAGCACTTTGCCTGACACTGGAATGACTGACTGCACTGCTGTTAAGAATATATGCAAATTTATTTAATTTCCTTTTTTTTTCCCCGGTGCAAGGTTCAAATATGGTTTGAACCTTGCAGGAAAATTAGGTTCGGAAGTGTTGGGAGTAAAATGGCACAGAACATAAGGAGAAAAATTAAATTAAATCCACGTGAGACTGATCTGAGACTGAATCTTCACGCTGTTGCACCTAAATATTACACCATAATTATGCCTGTAATTAAGAGAATCACACTGCTGTCAATCATTAACACAAAACAACATTGTTCAGATGTTTTTTGTTTTTATTTAGCAGCCTCCACCTGAAAAAGCATTTTTAAAAAATGCTTAATTGGGTCTGTTTTGGAGAGCAGGGGCCCTCTGCGACTGATCCGACTCCTGTTATACTCTCGGAAGGATGAATACTAAAGGAATCCTAAACTAATTAAAGCTGAATGCCGCTAAGCTGAGCTGAGTAGCTGCTCGGGTTCAAGGATTTTCAACGCATTTTTGTGTTTTTAGGCCACTGTGATATACAAATTAGCCAAATGTTCCATGAGTGCAGGTCACTGTCTTTATTTTTCATTTTACAGGGAGGTGCTTACCTCCGTTCACGGGGACAGAAAGAGGCACTCGGCACTGCAGAAAAATCAAATCAATATCCTTTTATCCTGTTAGCACAATGAGTAATTGTTCTGACCACAATATACAATCATGGCTGAGGATTTTTTTTTTTTGTTCTGCAAAAACACAACAAATTCTAACAGCCTGGGTCTCTTTATAGAGAAAATCTGTGGAACCAACCGGGGCAATTTGCAGGGGCTTAACGTCAAAACAGAAACAAAACGTACCATTCTGGTGCATCAACTTGGGGGTGTCCTTGTACAAGTAGCTCCTCCTCTTCCTCCTGGGAATCCGTGTCACCCAGCTGGACAGTGTCTGATTTCAGCTCCATGACTTCCTAACCAAGCGGTTTCTGTGCTTAATAGCATCCAGATTTAGCTATAAACTAGTGTGATCAGATGTGCTGGACACAAACCTTTTCACATGGCTCAGAGAGGCTGAACAGGAAGCTTCAGGTATGGTAAATGAAGATATCTGAAGACCTGGGACGAGAGCACATTGGTTAACCCAACGGTGGTGCTAAAGGGAAACTAACTGTCAAAACCCTAACCCTTCTCAAATCTGTTTAGTTTTCTAAAATTTTTTTTTTTTAATGTGTTCCGATTTATTGGATTTCAGTTTTTTACCTTTTACGCTAATTTTACCATCAGCGTTGCTGTTATTTCACCACTAGGGGTCGCCAAAAAATCATATTCTGCAGAGAATGCAAATGAAAGAAAGTTAAAGTTAGTTTACCAGTGACAATGTTTAGGACCCTGCATCGGTGGTCTTGACGCAGAACGCTATTCCCAAAGGCTCTCGAGTAGCACAGCAGAGATATGTGGCTCAAACACGCAGGCGACTTTGAATTTGATGAAGGCTGCTAACACTCCCAGGTAGGCGCTCCTCTGCATATGCAGTGCTTCACTAGACGACGTAGCTTCGCGGGGATGTCGGCCTCTGAGCTAACAGCCAGAAAATCCGGAACAAACTCTCGTCTCAACCCGGCTGATGTGTCTGTAGCAGCAGTGGTCATCTGAAGGCGTGTCAAGCATCAGGCTGTTTTTGCTTGTTCTTCACGTGGTCTTCGCGCATGTTTTTATGTTTCCGATCCACAGTACATTGACCGGATTTCTAAAGAGTTTATCAAGCCGTTCAGAAATAGTTTGGATCTGTATTTTGGGAGGGGGGCAGGAGCGTTTTTGAAGTGACCTCCGGTGATCCCGTGCATTAGTGAGCCTCCTGGAATATTCTCCCCTGATCGATTTTCCTCTTTCTCCTCAAAAAGAGTTACAGTCAAATTATGGTCACTTCAGTGAGATTTAACAGATGATTCTGTTGCTATGTCCGCAATTCCATGATTGGGGATTGTTCAAATGGGACTGGTTGGGGCTTCACTGATTGAGCAACCCTCCCAATCCTAATTAAGATTGGTTGATTAGGTCGGTTGATTCTAACCAAGTCTGCTCAGGGTGAAAGATGTCACGCTAGCCGCCGTCGATCTCTGTATCGGTGAGCAATGCTGGCTGCACAAGCAGCCCACAGAGGCTCGATCTCTCTGGAAAAACCTCATCAACAAGCATAGGTGCCTCCCAGTCATCCCCCAGGTACACAGCTGCCACTTGAGCGCTCCTGGATTTGTTTTTCCCCCCGCTTTCGCCACCGCCCACATCTCCCCGGACTGAAAAACAAAGCTGCCAGGCTCCCCTCCTCTCCTTCCATTCCTTCTCGTCTCGCCTGATCCATCAGCCGGTGTCTCCCGGCCATCACTCTGTCTGACAGGCTGACTAGCTCAGAGTCGTCAGTCACTCCGCAGCCTTCATCTCCAGCCGGCAGGGACGCCCACCTGCAACACAGCCGCCACGCCGCCACTGAAGAGAGGCCCCAAGTCTCCCCAAGTGTGGGAAGCATAAGAGGGATATTTCTACCCATGAAGGAGACTCTCCTCTCGCCTGGTCATCGCCACTGCTCTCTGCTAGCAACGTGAATTTTAATTGCCGCTGCGAGGTTTGACCTAGAATATGGAGGGTTCGCGCTTTAATCAGACGTAACACACTTTAGACACGTAGACCAAAGTGTGTCATTTAAAGAGTTTTACATCCCTTTAAGGAAAAGTAAAAACTCAATGTAATTAATACTTTGTCTGATCTTAGAGGCAACAATCAAAAGCTATAATTTCAGTTCCAACAGAGATTTGTGTCCTACACTGATAAGTTAAAGCTAAAAGAAATGCAAGGAAGAGAGCCAAAGCATAAAAAGAGGAAAGTTCTATTGGGGAAAACCGAAGAGTTGCCTGTTGCTTGGTTGAAAATTCAAATTTTTCTGATGAAATATGTGTGGAAGAGGCCATGCAGTGTGATAACGTGTCAGGTTGTAGAGGTATGCACATTCTTAAAGACAGCCAAAATTCTGATTCAGGTTTATAACGAAGCATCGAGAACTTTGACATTGGATTGACAATCGTCCACCGCAAGTTTTTAACATTGTCACGCTCGACACAATCTGAGCATGACAGCCACAGAACGGTGAACGTGGAGGGCGAGATGGTAAACACAGTTCCATAAAAGGTGAAGGTTAATTGCAGGTGTGTTTGACGGGTCTCCAGCTCTGCCCTCCTGAATTAAAGTCAGATACGCAGCAACCACCATGCAGCCACCTGTAAACCCTCCGCGCTCACATTCTGCACCTGAGCACATCCGGGTCACCAACCCCCTCCCCCACCCCCGGCACTGAACGATAAATCCAGAGGGGACGAAATCTTAATCTGTAAAGGGAAAAGTACTAAGTTCAACGGTGAAATATAGTCGACAGACTAATGACTTTTGGTTTATAAATTATTTACATACTGCCAAGAATGCAAAAACAATGATGAGGTAAATCTACTGCAAAGCATCACCTTTGTTGCTGTTGTTAATTCTCCCGGATGATCATTAATAACACTGGACACGAGCGAACTGAGATGTATCTGAGACGTTTTCAGCGTTTTCCGTTTTAAGGGATCTAAAATCCTCATTTATTTTTACTTTTTTTTTTTTTTTTTTTTTAAATTCAAATACAATAAATAAAATACAACTCAAATGAAATAGACACACATAAATACCTGCACACTAACTTTTTAAGTTAAAATGTTTTGAATGAAATTGGTTTTTACGGATATAAAAGTGTGTAAATTCTAGATTTTTGACTTTATTGGGACCACGTGATGTATCAAGTTTAAGCCGAGTATTTGAGATTGTCATTGGAAAGCTAAAACGTATCCTTTTAACGTGGCCTTTAAAAGCTGCACTGTATTACTGCTTTTCTTTTATTATGCTGTTTTGTTTTGGGGGTTTTTTTAATGAATTTTAGCCGTCTGCGTATGGTCTTCCATTTAGAGAAACGTAGGTTAACAAACCTCCTCTGTACTCTTTGTACTCTGCTGAAATCCATTCCATCATAAAGGTTACATGGAAGTAAGTGGGCAGTGACAATGTTACAGTTTGAAACGGACGTATTCATTTATGTACGTAAAGGGAGCATGAATGAACATTTAGTTGTACAGCACTTTGAGCTGCATGTTTTGCATGAAAGGCAACATACAAATTAAGTTTCTTTTTATTATTATTATCATTATTGTTAAAAAAAAAAAAAAGAGGAGATATGTATGAAGTAAATTCTCCATCACCCATAGTTTTAAACATGGTTGAGAAAAAAGACAGCTGTTGTTTTACAGGATAAGAACCAAGAGATGGAGACTCCTCCACTCAATGAGTCACTGAACAGGTTAGTACGTGATTGGTTTTCCTGCCATGTTTTATCTATAAGCTACGACACTCGTGTTTGTGTCTGGCGGGGATTACGGGCAGAGTTTACCAAATAACATCTTTGGTCACGTCGACACTCGTCTGTCCTTCAGAGGCAGCTTCCATTCAGTCGGATGGAGATGTTCTAAATGTATATTCCCCCAAAGAATGACAGACGTGTCTGATTGTCGTTCTTCATATAGCCATACCCACCGGTTAGCAGTGGCAGTGTGTATGTGTGTGTCTTCACCCTCGTGGTCCCTTTCCTTTCATTTGCCCATACACACACTGGTTATGGATATACTTTTACGCCTTTTCCCACACTGCAGGCTCACGGCACGGTGTGTTATCAGGATTACATTTTCACCGTCCTCCGCTGTAAAAGACAACAATCTGATGGTCACCGCTCCAGTTGGGAATGTGAAGCTTACAACGAGTGGACGAGCGAATGAAAACAGGGATTCACCAAATACAGATGACAGTTGTTTGAAGTGGCACAGGCGGTTTCCAGTCCAAACATTCAACACCGCTGCTCACACAGACACCCAAGGTGACCTTGTTCTGAGTGTGCGTATCCACAGATGTCAGTGTTTGTGTGTGTGAGTGTGTGTAT
>KV751350.1:228186-295413 GCA_001698575.1 Mola mola | reverse complement strand
GATGTAGTTAAAAAGTAATTTTTGTATAAAAAAAATAATCTGGTGGCCCAGCTCTTTTATGTTGAAAACTAGAAATATCAATTTTCCACATTTCAATTTTTGTGTCACCTGGTCATACCAATTTTTGCCACTTCCAAGTTTCTTTCTAAAAACTATAATAGACGACGTATGCAAACAAAAATGTAATTTTCTTCAGTACGAAATCTTTTTTTCACAAACAAAATTGAAAAGAAACTTCACAAAGTCACAGGATTTTGTAACTCTTGAAATAAAGTGCTCTGCCACTGGAAAGAGGCACAAATACCAACTTTACTGACTTTACAAATTACTTTATCCAACAACAGCAGGAGAAACAGATTGGTGGCGCAGGTGTCAAACGGAATCACAGAGACCAACGGTGAGACTCACTGACCATTTCCAGGTCCTGGCAGGTGATCTGTGCGTTTCTGTAGAAAATCCACGGAACCGATCCTGACGACTTGTAGGTTTGGGGGCACATCATTTTAGGAATGAAATTTTACATTGTACTAGTAGGTCCTCCTCTTCTTCCTGTGAATTTTTGTCTGGCTCAAACATGTATGGCTGAATTCCTCCAGTGTTAGAACTTGCCACTGTGCAGTGTATAGTAGACTAGTTTTAAAAAATTGTTAGGTGAAGGGAGGAAGGTGCAGACGAGGGGCAGAGCGGTGTCACAACGTGAAGGGTAACTGTAACTTTTTGTCCAGAGATGATTGTTTGTTTGCTGTAAGGTGTTTAATACGGGCAACCGGCGTCTAATAGTTAGCAAGCTGGCTCAATACTTGTGTCTCATCATACAGCATTTTTATTTTCCCATCCATCTACCCATCAGTGATTTGAGTTGCTCTTTTTGCAACATTCAGTAATAGGAAGAACCATCACACTGTCAAGTTTAAATTCCGGTCAGACAGCAACAGCTGGTTAGCCAAGTATGCTAACATAAAGACTTGCAGCGTGCCGCACTCAAAAGTGTAAAATGTGAAAGAGGTAAGAAGTGCAGGCATTTACAAAAGATCTACATCACTGTCGGTTTTGTTCATAACCAAAGAACTCACCAAGCATGAGTGTTTTTTTTTTTTCTTTCAAATAAAACTTTTAGCTTTTCACCTCAAATCTGCTTTTTTTCCCCTGCGCTCAGTCTATGTGAAGACCAGCCACTGACTGTCCAGCCCTTTTGTGTGGCCTGCAAACATGGAGGGCTTATGGGTAATAGTGTTTGATAAATTCCACCACTAAAACAGGAACAGGACTGTTTAATGTACGGATAATGTATAGATATTTCTTAAGCTCGCCCCACGACACACAGTTCAGTATGGCTCTTTTCCATCACCGAGCATTTCATTATGAGGGTAATTAAAAAATATGCATCTATGAATGTGATTTTGAATGAAGAACCTTTTTCCTTTCCACTCTCTCCTCGGGGGGGATACCAGCGAATGAAGTTGAATGAAGCCAACGAATGAGATATGCAATTGTAATTAAAAAGTCGATTTTGTAAGGTTTTCCATCGCACTGACAGTTAACATCTGTATGGGAATTAGTCGCGCAGAAGAAACTGTCTCTGCCCTGTTTTGGTGTGATTTAAAGACCAGTTGTTCTCTCCTCTCTGACACACAGATACGGTAATTATGTTTGGTAATTTAGGTTCTGGTTATGGTGGGAAAATGGGTCAAACACAAGACTTTCTCACAAGAGAATCAGGTTTGTGTGCCACGTTAAGCTAAACAATGGAGACAATGACAGAAAAATTCATTTCGGTAATACAGGTTGGACAACTCGGGACAAGGACGGATAGCTTGTTTCTAATTTCAGTTCCTTCGCACACACACACACACACACACACACACAGAGTGAGTGTATCCATAACAACAGCTGTTAGTTACCAGCATCTGTCTCCTTGCTGTAGCTCTCCACAGAACCCGGACCAGCAGCAGCCCTGCACCGCCACTCAGGCCAGCTGTTTCACAGCGGTCTCATGTGACTCACGCCAGGGAAGGGGTGGGACAAAACACGAGAGAAGAAATGGCTGCGTGTCCTCACGGGGCCAACACAATACTGTAATCACCTCACACACTCCTCCCTTTCATCCTCTCATCCCAGATGCCCAAAACAGTCAGCCAAAAGCCAAAGATCTTTTTTACAATCCCTCGCATTTCCATTTATTTCACCCTGTCTGTCAGCATCCTGTTTCGTCCTCGCATGTATTTTACTCTCTGTCCATCTTGTTGTCCTCTTTACCTACTGAACCCTTCAGTCTCTCTGTTTCTTTCACAGTCTCTGTCTCTCACCATGGAGTCAATGCAGATAAATGCGACCCCAAGGATACGTCTGTTTTTCTGCCACCATGCAACAAGGACGAAAAGGACAGCCAGATGTTGACATCATTAATTTAATCAATAATTTCCGCACAATCATTGGGGTGAGAGATAACGCCCAATCAAAATCATCACAACACACTGAAAATCTACACGATTTCTCCAGTATCTATAGTTTGTCAATTTTCAGGGCAGGGACCCCTTCAAATTTTGCTTAGTTTCGCAAATTAGAAGTATTTAAATGGGATTTCTACAATATAACAGCTCAAAGTTGAAAATGGAAGTTGGCAAATCAAATTTTAGTAAAAATTGAACCTGCAATGACATATTTTGGCCACTCGGGGTCAGGAATAAGCAAATTGTGAACAAAACACCCCACGACTTATGTTGATTAGTCAAAAACTTTAGCAAACAGTTACTTGTTTACCGGCAGTTGTAGAACAACAATAACATTTGTATGGAGTTTTGTTTCCCTTTATATAAGCCTAATATTCACTCTCAACCTGCCATAATAGTACAGTACAGTACGTCGATCTGTCAGATGCAAGACAGTCAGTGCAACGCTAGTGCGATCAAAGTTTCATTAATTCTGTTGATTATTACAATTAACTATGAAATCTACATGCATTTTACGGGTCCTAACACAAATAACGCAGCTAAAAGTGCCTGCATGCATCAAATCTGATAATCTCATAAAATCTTTATAGCAGACTCATGACAGCATACAGCTCTTAATAATAATCAAATAATCCCACCTGAAAAGTTTAAACAAACTAAAACCAGCCTTTAATGAGCCTTGTTCTTGTCCGTTTTACCTGGGAATCACTTTTCTGTATCGATCAAATGAACATACAGCGCAGCATGTGCCTGGTGTTTGCTTTAATAGCTGTAAATGTCAGTGTTCATGTGAGGGGGGGCGCGGTGAGTGGGAGGCAGGAGTGTGTGTGTTTGTGTGTGTGTTCCACATGTGGCAGGGTAATTCATTCTGAGGGTCTGTATCGATTGGTCCTGATGGAGGCTGAGATATCTCGCAGAAGGATGCTTGTCTCTGTCAACAGTACTCTCCGTCTCTCTGACACGCACAGATTCAGACACGTGTCTGAGCAGCTGCTGTCAGTGGATGGAAATAGAAAGTAATCGCACAGGTAAGTGATTATCCGCTTTGCCGACCTTTCTTCGTCTTGCCCTTGCAAACTCCACTGTGCTTTAACGACTGGACAGGGAATTTATTGGCAGCTCACTTCATCACGGTCCTGCAGAGAAACAGCCCGTCTTTGTTAATTGGACCTGGTCCACTGCAAATGGGGTTCATTTTAAGCCAAAATGGCTTGTTTACCATTCTGATTCATAGGTTTGCCATCTTCACTCGCCAGTCACTGAGGAAAGGTTAAAGATGGCCTTGTTTTTGACTTTAACATGTCAACACAATGTTTTTTTATGTACTTTGAGAGGTAGATTTTTGTTTTTATTCTGCAATCCAGCGAAAAAGAATTTTGACAGCTTGAGTCTTCTCTGATGAAAAACCTAAGGAACCAATCCCATCGCGTTCAGGGGCTTGGACCCGACATTGTTGCAATGAAACTTGACATGAGCCATTCTGATGCATCGACTTATTGGCGACCCTGTACAAGTAGCTCCTCTTCTTCTTCTGGGAATCCGCTACTGGTTGACACATATATGGCTGAATTAGTCCAGTGTTGGAACTTGCCACTGTGCAGCATATAGTAGAGTAGTTTAAAAGTCAGAGGATGACTGAGCAGGTAAGCTCCGGCTCGTTCTGGTTGCAAGCGAGGGGCAGAGCGTTGAGAGCAGGTGGGGCCGGACTGAACGAGCATTCATAGATCCCCACGAGGCCAAAGTCCATCCAAGCCAAAACAAAAAAAACAAAGAAATATGCACAAACACTTGAGTTTTTAGGGGTTTAATCAATAGCTGGAGCAGGACTTGGAAACGTATCAGTGAATGTGATGATGTGAGCCAGCAGCCACTGAAGAGTGAGTGCATTACTGCTCAGATCTGCTGTATTTATGTGCACGGGTTCGGCTTATACCTAACCGGTACGACTCTACTCATTATTCTTTAATGGCTGTTTAATTGGTCTTCTTAATGGAGCTTTATTTGGGGGGTTTAATTGGTGTTCTGCAGCATAGCCATCGGTCCCGTCCGCCTGCCAGCGAGAGCGGGGGTCCTCGGGGCGCTCTCAGGTGTCTGAGCTCATTGCCTGCCTGCCTGTTTGCTCTCATTCTGTCAGTTCTGCAGCCGTGCTGGCAAGAAAGGAGGCGAAACTGAGACGGAACGCCTCCTGTGTGCTTGTGCCATCGCTCAGGCGGCGCCACGACAGGACCCAGCTGCCGTTTGGAGGAAACTCGTGGCACAGGCTGGCACAAGCTCACCTCGCCTTGATAAGCCCTTTCTTTCTCCCAGTCTTCCCTCTCTGCATTCATCTCATTATCACGCTCCTGTGCTGCTCCCTCCCCTGTTCACCCTCACATTCTCATTCCCATCTCCGCTGAAGCCTCTCCTCGTCTCACTGCAAACAGGTGAGCCTGCGCTCCGTCTGTTCAAAAGAAAAAGGGGCACTATTACCTGAGATCTATTTTTGGCTCATAATATGATCCAAGTTATATTTTATTTTTGCATTAAATCTCCTCTTACATTCATCAGTTATCCCTCCCACCGCACGTCTGAAGCAGGTGGGCGAGTTCAGCCTGAGTTCGATTTATCTCGCTGAAACGGCCGATAGCTGTGGGTGTTATGTTAGACCTGCGGAGCTGAGCTGTCCTCACCGTGTTAAGCTTTGTAGCGTGCACTGGTGTGACCCTGCTATGTGTTTGCTAGCCAGTCTGACCCCAGATCAGCTAACTGGTGGGGGATCAATCAGCCTGTTGCGAGTGTGACTGACTGACGGACTTTTTCACTCACACAGTCAAAGAAGTCAAAAAAAGTCAAGGAATGCAAACATGCACATTATTCCGCTCCGTCCCACCTGCTCTGTCTGTGTCCAGCCATGCAGTAGCCGAATGTTTTTCCATGAGCTTAGCTTACTGAGGGGGAGCGGGTTCAGCCTTCGCAGAGCATGTTGACAGCGGCCACAGCACAGGTGCCAACGTACACATGATGAAAAAGCCGATGCTTTTCAGGAGGGACCGTCCACAGCAGCCTGTTTTCACAGGCCGTCACGGTCGCTGTTGGCGCCGGTCTGGGGAGGCAGGGCTCCGGTCCTGTAATTAGCAATCTGCTGTAGGGGCCGACCACTGGGTCAGGCCTGTCGACGGGACACGGCAAGAATTCAAAGAAAACCAGGTTTTCAGAGATGAATGTTAAAATGTTGCTGTTTGGAATCTCTCTTATTCGGTCAAATGTTCTACTCAGCAGCTGAAGCTCAGTATACTTCCCTTACATTTGGCAAGATAATACATCAAGCTATATGTTAATTAAATGAACTGAAAATGAGTCCATTAAAGACCAAAATGGTAAAAAAAAAAAAAAGAAAAGAAAAAGAAAAATACAATGGCAAATCAACGGAAGCAAATTAAAAGAGTCCTTGATGAGATTTATGTCATATTTTCTAAATTACTGCCTACATTTACTCCCCCATCCAGGAGTTTAGTTCCAGAACCCGAGCAGGACCCAAAACTTGTCATTAGAACCTAAAACAGGTACATTAAAAGTGGCAGACAAAGTGCAGGTTACTGAGAGCTTGAGAACACCTTTACAAAGTGATTAAAGTCAGTATCGTTTCAAGGATATTTTTGCTTACAAGACATATTAAGTGTTTAAAAATGACAAGTTTAGACAGTACTCACGCTCTAATTGCAGCTTTGAGTGTAATATGCTGTGTCGCCAGGCGAAGATTAAAATAAACACACACACACACACACACACACACACACACACACGTGTCCAGCCACAGGTGATGAATTGGCTGTCAACATTAACATGACGTCATGCATAAATTAACAGCCATATGTTTCTGTGATATAGCATGAATACTGCGCGTATGAGGGTAATGAGGGTTGACACGGAACAGAACTCTGCGTTTACAGACGCACACGTTACAAGAACAAACATTTGGTCCCGAACCACAGGAAAATACACCTTAGATTTCAAAATGAAGTCTTCAGATCAGCGATGAAAACACCCGTTACCTTCAGGTTGCACACTGTCCGGCTACGTCTTCGTCTAAGGGCCCATCTACTTAAACATTCAGGTCTTAACAATTCTCTAATTATCATTAGTGTCCCTTCCTCTCCTCTCTTCCTCCTCCTCACCATTCCATCTCTTCCTCTTCCTCTGCCATTGGCGAAGGGAAATCATCTGAGTTATCAATCATGGCGCCTCACCTTAGGCCTAGAACTGTAATACCTGCCCGCAAATGATTCATACCCACAGCCGGCTCATTCTGTCAACATAGATGCTGTGCACTGGCTCAGACATTGAGTCGCTGATGCAAAGTGGGGAAAAAAGGGCTTTTGGTTGAGTGCACAAGATTTTCTATTCATGTGTATGGTGGGGAATAAAAACACTTGAATTAATAAGATAACACATATCAATACTACTGAATTTTAGCATAGGTCTGATATATACAATGTTCAGCGCACAGCGAGTTAATTTAGTGTCTGAAAAACATTATATTTTACCCTCCATATCGCTAGAAGGCCCACAGCTGATCAAAGCAAATCAGAACTTCAAAATAACTTTTAGCTTTTTTTATTCGTTGGAGTGAATGCGATATCTAACATTAATTAACAACAAACAGACTCTGGGAGAAAAAGGCTGTTTTTAAAAAACAAAACCACAGAGTTCTTCTGAGGCAGGTGCGAATCTCTAAAAACACCACATTATTCATGGCGAAGTGAGACCGTATTCCCGCGTGCAGGCTTTAAGCATATGTCGGGTGTAGAATATTAATACGCAGACAGGATTCTGCAGAAGTATCATGCCCTTCGGTGGTGGGAAAGCCGCATGCAGACCGCTGGTGGGTACCTGCGGTCGACACAGAGGCAGCTTGTGAAAATTAACTGCAAGGCCAAAATCCAGTTTATAGTCACTGATGTGATTTGAAGTTTGACAAAGTCCTTTGAATGTAACTTGGCAATAATAAATAACTGAAGGGGACCTCGAAGGTCCCTCAGAGATAAACAGCACTTTAAATATCTTTAGCGTGCAGTGGTGGAATATTCAGATTCATTTCTTGAAGAATTTTTACAAGCATTTTTACCAAATCAATAACCATAATTGATGTGCCTGGGGGACGTGGAAGCAGCTGTGAACACTTACTACCATCTTATTAAGCTCTTACAGCATAATTTTAACAAACAGCTTTTCCTTATTTATTTTTAGTCTCCAGAGAACTGCAAATATGTCTTTTTAGCTGCTAAATACTTCAATATTCAAAGTTTATTGGTAACTTTGTCTGTCTGGCATTTGGTGCTGAGCATTTAAGGTCTGTCTGCGCAGGAAGGTCACTAAGTAGTAATATTCAATAAAGTACTATACTCACAGTATGCAATTTTGAGGTACTGTACTTATGTATTTCCTTTTTAAGCTACTTGATACGTTTACTGCACCACAATTCAAAGGCAAACTTTGCACTTTTTACAGCTATAACACACAAAAAAATAATTGACTAGAAAGCCCTCGGAGAGTGCAAACCTCCTCCTACAACATATTTCTGCTTTCAGCTTGTTTCGGCCATTCCTAAGTCTGATATTTAGATTAAGGTCATTTGGTGTGAAAAAGAGCAAGCTGCTTCCGACTATGTGATGGGCCTTGGGATTAGTTACAAAATGACACTAGTTGGACCTCTTCTTTTTGCAGATATGTCCAAAAACATAAGTTTGGCCCCTCAAGGGAAAAAAAAAGGACAGTATTTCTTCTAAATGTAAAGGACTTTTATTATCAGAAAATAATAGTACATAACGGACATATGAACTGGACACATTAACTACTTAATCAAATAGTTGAGTAAATGCACCTATTTTGCACTCACGGGTATGTGAACGTATAGGCATAATATATATCTGGGGATAGCAAAGTTACTGTAAGTTCAATCACTGAATGAAAACTTAAAAGTTCAATATTTGTTGGGCTGAAGGATAAAGGACACAGTGTGTAATACAAACAGTTTTGTTGTTGACAACAGACGTTTTATTTTTGTTATCAAGAAAAAGGCGGACTCTTGTCCGCCTCAGGCAAATCTGTCAGGATCAATAAGTAAAGCGGTTGCTGCTGACAAATTGTTACTCTAGCCGAGCTAAAAAGAGAACAAATAACAGCAGCAGCCAGAGGTTTTGTTTGAGGTAAGTAAAAACCGCCTCCATCTCCTTGTGAGTGACCTAATACTCTGTTAGCTGGGCTCCGTCACATTGGTCAGCACCCCATCTTACGCTGTCAAACTCTGACCTTCTCAGGCTGTTTGCCTGATGGATGTTTTCCAGACAGCAGAGGTGTTTTACTTAACCAGGCAGTGACTTATTGCCCTCTCACCTTGTATAATAAATTGAAAACACATATAAAGTTGTCATTTTTCTTGCCTAAGTAAGCAGTTACAGGCATCATTCTCCTGGATGGCCTGTACAACAACAATTCTTTACAAACCCCACTTTTTTAAGTCACTTTATTTATATTATTGCCTGTTCCCTACCCCTATCGCTCTTCTGCTCTCGTTTCCATGCTACTTCAATCTTACATGTCATTTAGCCAGTTAACTACAAAATCCACTCATTTATGTTGCTGTTGACCATAGTAAAGCACACAAAAATCTTTGACGCAATGTAATTCATGCATGTAGTCATCAAACCAAAGTAAGCATCTCTTCGACCTTGTTTCCTGCACCTAATGTGATAGGCAAAGTTACCAAAATAGTGAATTTGGTCGACATCAACTCGGTCGACTTGTGCCAACGCGCTAAAATACAGCAGGAGACATGTCAGGGTGTTATCATGAAAGCAGTGTACCCTAGTGTACCGTTTAGTGTACCGTTTAGTGTAGACTTGACACCAAACACAACACGTTTTGGCCAATTCCAACGCTAAAGAAATCTAATGAGCTGCAGTTAGTCTGCAAAAATTTAAGATCCAGCCTCATAGACTATTGGTGCTATCATGCTGACATGAATCATCTGCGGCATGGCTGAAAATACTAATTTTTGTCAAAAACCGCAGCTGCTGCAAAGATGACAGTTGACATTAGAGCGTCCCCATGAGAGCATATGATCCCGTGATCAATTTGCAGTGAAGACATGGTCTTTTTACACTATCATGGTAACATGAAGGTGGAAATCAAATGAAAACGATGCCTTATTTTCTTGTTGAAATGGGGAATAAACCAAAGCAAACAGGCCAGTGAGTACTGAACCTAGTTTGGCTCTGGCTGAATATTAACTTCATTTTATGGGCAAATGGTCAACTACTTACAAAAACATTCGCCAAAAGATATTTCTAGGCTGTGTATCATAGTGGTTCATCTGCCTACTTGTTTTGATTCTTCCAAAAACCAAATCATATCCCTTTAAATGGATCACGCCAATGAATAAACCAACAACCAAGTTTTTAAACCCCCCCTTGCCCGTAAATGGATGCCCACAACATTACCACAGCAGAGGTTTGAGGTCTCTGCAGCTTGATGTTCACACTGTGCAGGCATGGACTGAAACCACAGGCTGCCTTCAAGGTCGACATCAAATATACACAACATTTACTTGTTGAGATGAATTATACCAACGAGCAGAACAGCAATTTTAAACTCCCCCACTGGCTCCCTCCCCCTTCTCCCCGTCTCTCTCAAAGGCCTGTCATCAGTCCTGTTGTGAGCTCCAGGTCGGAGGTCACGTAGCGGAACCGGCGGCTGGGGGGAGCTGGAGGTGCTGTTTCTGGAAGACCCCTTTGGGCGTCCATCTGTCTGACGGTGGGGGTCAAACTGATGCGCCCTGTAATCTGTGCCGACTGCATAGCGGGGAGCAAAACTGATTAGGATCGCCCGGGTACGAGCGTACCGAGCTTGTGTAGTCCAAGCACAGAGGCTGCCCTCACTTGGCAAGTCTTCAGATGCTCAAGAGACTCCTCATGTATAACACCAGACCTTGTGCCGCCGTCCAAATAAATGCCACCCTGTCCATTAACAACACCGGTCATTGTTCAGATTCATACACGGGCTCTACTGCACGTTGAAAAGGCGTAAGTGATTGCACGAAGCACACGACTGCTCTAACAACTTTCTGAGAACTTGTTGTCCTTCTACTTTTCCTCTTCTCTCTGCTCTTTGATGAAGTGCCATCTCACGGCCGCAGGAAACGTGGGAAAGTGTTTTACTCGAGGTGTTTGGCACAGACCAAGGATTAGCAACATACCAACGAGTCCCCTCTCTTTGAAATTCTTGACTCCCGGCACTCCGCTTTGAAATACACCTCAGGGTTTTAAAAGGCAGACCGGGGAGTAAACTCAGAGCCCTGACACAGGTGCTGAGTTAACCAAAAAGCCCTGCTGGACTTCAGTCGTTGTTTAAAACATCTGCTTGCTGAGTGTTTCTTTCCTAAAGCTTTTCACTGGTTTCTTGTTTTTGGCTTATTGGGGGATTATGGGGCAATATTTTACAGTTTTATCGACATCATTTTGTCCTCTGGGACGAGCAGCCTTGTTCTAAAATGCTTTATTGTTGCGTCCTGTTGCACACAACCAATGCTCCCTTTCACCTCACTCCTGCGTCTGGCCGTGTTGGTATGTAGATTATTATGTGTGTGTTTCGCTCTCATTTTCACCGGGGAACAACGGGTTTGACGTCTCGTCTTTAAAACGACGTTCATCGCCTTATACTGTCATGTGTGAAAAGGACAAGAAGGAGAGGTGGAGAGATTTACATTGTCCTTGTCTGTCCGTAGGGGTCGATTATCTCAGGATGGCGAGGTCAGTGTGTGACAGCAACTCCGCCGCTTTTGGTTAACAGCCACGGATGCCTTGTACTTTAAGTGACACGCCAAGATGGGAGGGTCATCTGAGAGAGAAAACTGGAAACGGGGCACTGATGGGCAAACGATTCAAAGATGAAGAGAAAGAGCCACATTATTTTTAGGAATCCTACGCAGTTATCTGAAATATCTGAACAACTATGGATGGATGGATGGGTTGTCATAAAATTTGGGTCAGATATTCATAGTCCCCAGAGGAATCCTCCTGATTTTCCATCTAGTACCATCAACGGATAAATATCCTGTTTTTTTGTCAAGTATCTCAACATTCTACTGATTAGTTTTACAGAACTATGACAAAGTATGACATCACTTTTTTCGATGTGCAAAACTAAGGCTACAGAGAATATCCTGTCTTTGACAGGAATTACAATATGACACAAACCTCTAACATTAAATACTGCAATATCTGCCAAATTCAAGCAAAGGGACCATCGTCTAAAATGTAAAAACGTGATAACTGAATGTACAGGATTGATCTTCCCCACAATTCAAATGTCTGTTGCAAACTCCACTTTTCTGATGAAAATCATCCTAATTTTCAGGATTTTTTCCCAGTGTTCAATAAATGCATATGTTTGTGAAAATGTGAACAACACAAACATGGTAAATCACCAGTGTGACTGCTTAAATCTCTCCCACCTGCTTCCATCGGTCACTGGCCCTGCGGTTGGCTTCTGCTCATAGGAACATCCGGGGGTGATACTGTTTCTAGCTAAGCATCTGTCCCATCTGTTTGAACGTCCTGCAGTTTGTCCAATAACCTGCAATCTGATCGGGCCTATGGCCTACGATAAAATCTGTCCCATAATCTACAACAATAAATAAATAAATAAATCCAACATAATGATGTCCTACTTGCCTTCTTTGTCACAGATATGGCATTTGGGATGAAAATCTAATGGCATCGTAAACTACCAAAGAGTATTTACACTAAAGATATGATCTGTCGCTACATTGCATACACATGTCTGATATTTTGTGCAAATGTGAAACGGTTTTGGTTTGATTTGACTCAGAATCAGGTCTGCGTACTGTTTAATTTGTCCCAGTCAGCTGGGACCAACGAAACACAGGTGACAGATGCAGTAAACACAAAAGTTGAAATTTAAATAGCTTACATTATTTTTGCTGTCCTCGCTAATGGTGGTCGCAGGCAACATATTTTTCAGCCTAATATCCAGAACATACACACAGATACTACAACTAGCAAACATAAATCTGTGGGTAACTGAAAACAAACATTATCTAAAATAAAGTGCTCAAGCTCAAATCATTTTCAAATAAAAATGTTAACATGATTGCGAATAATGTATAACTTACAGACAGAGCTGATTTAGTGGACTTACCTGAGACGACTGACAAGGTTCAGTCCTCTGTGAGCTCATGGGACGGGAACTTCCTGATTATCACTTCCTGGTATTAACCTGATTCAGGGTCACCTCTCTTTCTTTTAGTGCAGCTATTTGATGTCACCAATAGGTGGTGCTAGAGCACGAACAACAAAGCGCAACTCATTAATTCCACCATTATTCGAACGTGGCACTTGTATGCATACATGTATGCATATGTAATTGTAAACACTTAACGGCCTCTTAAAAATGTGTTAAATTTCCTTTTTGAAATGTATTTTAAAAATAATTTAAAAAGCCACCGGTGACAATATATATCCAGAAAGTGTCTAACAATCGTACCAACAGTTACACCTGACTTCCTTCTACACTGAATAACATTTCTCGCTTCCAGGATGTGTAACAGAACCAATTATTCTGTCATATGATCATAACAGGGACACATTAAATACAACTTGTTAGTCAGAAAATGAAGACCACTTGAGCGAATTTGCTGTCTGGGGTCAGGAACAACCTCCCGGGTTTATCTCTATGGCAATATGACGGCCTGTGTGTGCTGACACGCTGTAGTTTGGCATCTTAGACTTGTATGGGATCTGACGTATTCCCTGCGTTTCATTTGTCCCGGTTCCCACCTATCCGCATCCTAATGACTGTTTGACTTTGATCTGCATGTCGTGCATTTAAGTTTAGCTCAGTGTGCTGGGATGAGCTATATTAAAAAGTGCTGTTATACTAAATGCCTGTGGCATCATATAAAAATAGATGCATTGATAAGTGAATGCATAAAATGGTCTTTTATATGTGATTAAATTCTCTTTAAAATGTTGTAAATTCAAGGGTCAAGGGCCGAAAGTTGCATTTCTGCAAATCCAATCCTTTAACCTTGTTGGAGTCACAGATCATCAAAAGTGATTGTAAACTGAATAATGAGAGACGTGAAGTGAGTGTAGCGACGTATGGACACAAACCAGGAAAATAAAAAGAGGATTCTGTGTGCCTTACAGTGACAATGTGCAGGGAGAAAGAGCTGTGAGTGCGGAGAAAGTCTGAGATGGATACAGATGGCGTTTTATGTAGAAGTCAGGGGAGACAGTTTCCCCCCATCTGTCCACTACTGCAGCTGGTGTCTGTTCACGGCAACAGAACAGGACTGGCACTCCATCGCTCTGTGTGAGGCCGCTGTGGCCACAGACTGCAGACAATGTGTAACTGTGTGTGTGTTCTCCAGCTCTGCCTCAGGACTGCAGCGTGTTGGGTCACTCTGGGCTCAGTCAGTACGTATTTTGAAGGTGGAATATGTAACGGCTTCTTTGACAATATGACTCGCTGACTTCCGCTGACACATATTAAGGATGCCAGACCTAATAATGGGAGAATAAAAACTTTATTATTAACTCAAATGATGCAACTAGTCAACCTCAACAAAAGGAGACAACGGGATTAGAAGGAAATTCAGAGGGGCAGGAGAGCAGGGGAATTAAAGAAAAACAGACCCAAACAATATATTGCACGGCGACACGGAACACCATAACACAGGTTCGTGATTATATCCCTTTGTGTTCCCCAATAAAACAATGTTTCTCTTTCTTAGGACATACATACCATGATTACAAATTCCCAAATGACCACATGAAACAAAATATATAAAACAGGTTTTACCGTCTTACTGAACGTATTCCTGCTCCCTACAGGATAACCGGTCTTTGAATTTAGCTTTGTTCAGCAATTTTGGTTCCTTGCACTGAAAAAAGTCCAATGTGACACACAAGATATTTCCTTTCAAAGGAAGATAATTGTTACAGCTACGTTCAGTCATATTCCCAAGAGGCTAAACCCCTATTGATAATCCTAAATGGCTTGTCACAGCTGAGGGTCTTCTGTCCTGCCTGAGAGACTGACGCTTAGGTTTACATTTCAGATGTGTTTAATCATGTGTAGAGAATTGACGAACCCACTGCTGACTGAGCCTTTCTTCTGTCATGCAGTGGCGTAAAGCCTCAGACAACCATTGTTACCTAGCAGCGCCACAGCATCTGAGTCATGACTGTGACTGGAGCGATCCTCTCCTATAGCTGGTGTTACACTTCTCACACCGCTACGCAACAGTGACAGTTTAACAGAGCTTAATGTTTGTATACGTGTAATAAATTATTATGACTGTTGTTTGCATGAGTGTGATACAGCTATTCCTGATACGTGGCAGCACTAAAGATCTTGAGGATCCTAAAGAAAGCAAACCTCCCAAAGACAAAAGCCAGGCAGTTAATGATATACACTTCAACATCTGAGCTTTCTATGATGTCAAACATGGTGACATTTGTACCCATGTATTTTTTCACCACAAGCTCAAATGGGAACTTTATTGTCTTTGGAGTTCCACAGGGAACTTGTCTGGTCCCACCTATATTTATATTTAATACTTTTTTGTCGAACCTGCAATGACTAATTTTTTTTTTGTCACTTAGTGGGAGCAGAAATAAATTGTGGGTGAAATTTTTTAACTAATGTATTCTACTGTTTCTTTACAGCAGTTATAGAGTAACATTATATTTCCTTTGTGTTCCTGGTTAACTGGTGAATTTAAGCACAATATTCTGTGTCTATTATTTCTGGTTTTGGTTCTCTGGTTCTTTAGCTGCTAAATGTTATTTATATGTTCACCAGCTGGTTTTCTGACTGTGCCGGCGTGCCCCATCTGCTGGAGCAGACACACACTAATGTCTGCTGATCAATTACAGCCGCTGTAAGAACAAAGTTATTGCTTTTATTCATGATTTATGTAACGTGAACTACACCAGTAAACTGCATTTGTTGGCTTCGCAAAGTGCCATGTGAAGTTTTGTTCCTGTTTTTATTTCAGAACGTAGAACTGTAACTGTAAAAATTTGATTCCCCATCACATTCAGCCTGTATTTCCCCACCCCAGCGCTTCTTTTTATCTCTTCGTCTGCTCCTACTTCGCTCTCACATCCACCTGCCAGCTTGTGATCTCGCTTAACTCCTGTCCCTGTAAACAAACCACAACTGTCCCTGTAGTGCTGCTCTGTGGCAGCTCATCCACACTTTACTAATGTCTTTGACCCTCCATGGAGCATTTAACAAAACCCCTTTTTTGTATTCCGGTTGTTTTTTTCTCCACACAAAACCTTTGGCCTCAGTTTCTTCCTGGCTTAACTGCCATTTGAACTGTTTTTTTTTAAAGTTCTGAATTATTATTACTTTTCTGTTTTGTGTAGATTCTTCTTAAATTTCTTTTCAAATGTACAAGTCTTGATTTTATTCAATGACACACAACTTTACTGGTCACACTTTACAACTGGGGTTCATTATTTAACATGAATTAATGCAGTAATTAGTATTTACTAACAGTTATTAATGTAGAAACTAATAATTTATTAACGGCAGTCTTGTTAACTAAGATCCTAATTCATACAGCAATCTTCAGTCAATTAAATATATATTTTCAGCATTCTTCCATAAACAGTTAGTATGATATGGTACGAAAATTTACACACAATGCTTGTGATCGATCAGCTAATTCACTGATCCTGCAGCTCCTGCATATCTGTGCTCACGAGTGCATGAGTTAAAACTACACAGTTCCACTGCACATGATGGCAACATAATGTCACTGAATCATCTGAATGCAGTGCAGTTGTTAGTCCCACATTAAGTGTGTGGAAATGACCCGGAACTATTCTTCTCCCTCATGACTCACAATAAAAACGGCCAAGGTCGATCGTGCCCTCTCTGCAGAGCACTGCACTGACCTGTCATATCCTTTCATAACACTGCATGTAACAGTGGCACATACACACACACACTTACACATGGACTGGTCCCTCCTAACCTCTCACGTTCTCCACATGTGCCACAGACAGCAAACACACGGCTGCACGGAGCCCCGGTTGCAAGGTTAAACTGTCCTTTTACGGATCACTGCTGTGAACATTGAGGACACACACATTTACTCTCTCGCTCACTTATTCTTTTCCCTGCTTTGCTGTATTCTGGCCCATGATAGGAATGTCATTAGTGTTCCAGGTATCTGTTCATGAACAAATAGAAAAGAATATAAGGAGAAACTATTATGACCTGATGATGGGTTCATTAAAGAGCGGGGCGTACATTTTTGCACCATCGTTATTCATAATTCAGCTGTTGAAGCACGACTAAAAGATACAACTGTTAACCCTAAGGTGGCGCTAGAGGCAGACTCAAGATAATGACTATACTAATTTTAAACATACATAAGACAAGAAAGCAGAATCTTTATTTTAACGCAACAGTTGATCTTGTCACAAAAGGGAAGGTGGTTTGAATATTCTTCAACATAATGTTGATACTAAATAGGACCATATGAAAGCCGGAATACAGAAGTTTTTTCTATTTCCTGTGCTTTTAACAATCACACCATGAAAAAGCCGTATGAATAAGATTTTTTATAATTTTATTCAGTATAGTGGGGCTTCTTTTTTTGTTTTTTGCTTTATTTAAGAGAATGAACCTTTGTGTTATCCTACACGAATGTGCACTAAAATCTTTGCATCCAAGCATGTGAGAACCATGAGGGTTGGCACAAAATAATAATACCATATATCACTGAGTTAGGGAAATTTTTGGTCTACTCATAATGCTGTATTGAAAGTCCATTCATTACGATTCATTCTGATCCAAATGTCAGTCTATCCATCCAACCATGTTCATCCGCCTAATCCCATGCCGCTCTTTAATGGTCTCCAGCTCTTCCTGGAAGAACCTGAGGCATTCCCAGTCTCCAGTGTGATAGATACCGTAATCTCTCCAGGTTCTGGGTCTACCTTGGGATTTCCTTTCAGATGGACCTGCCCACAAGAAGGCATCAGAGTCAGATCCGTGAACCACCTCAGCGGGCAAATTTCAATGCAGAGCAGGGACTGATCTCTAAGCTGCTATCTCTCAGGCCAAGCAGGGCAACCCTGTGAGGGAAATTAATTGTGTGACTCCTCAAAGCTAATGAACATATCGTAGGTGAGGGCTGGACTAATTGATCAACTACTAAATCATGAGCTTTGGTGCTGCATCAGATCCTTTGCTTGGGGCAGCAACTCAACCCCAGTGCCGACAGGGCGAGTCCCAAATGTCATGCTAATGTATTCAATAACGTCATTAATGCAGCATAATGTCAACCCATGTTGACGTTCGAGGAAAGGTCTTTTCACACAAACACTGATTAAATTTAATAGTGTTGTCCAGAAATGTTGTACACGTTCAGTTAGCAAGTTCACACTGGTTGCCTCCTTGTTATGTTGCCATTTTCAAGCAAGAGTGTTGGTACAATATGGCAAATCCTGGCAATATGTGTGACAATGTTTCAGTGGATCTCAAGCGTAAAACTCACCTCCATGCTTTCTGGATACACCTGAATTTAAACTTTCCAAGCTTGTTTTGGCAAACTGTGTTTATTAAATTCAGGTCCATGTGAACCATTAATAAATCCCCTCTCAGACACCCACAAAGACATTATTTTCGTCCCACAGCTCTGTCACTCATAAAATGACAATCCTGTTTCTGGCAAAATTATTGCCAGAAACAGCGATTCAACAAACAGGGTGGAAAATCAGCTCATTGCTACATAACAGCCAAATGCCGGTAAACCTTGGCTGTGACTGATACTATATCTGCTACCACAATACCAGGCATTTCTGCAGGTGCAAATCCTAGTCATATAACCGCTCAGGACAAATGACAATAAATATTCTTCCACATTTTAACCATATTTATTCAGAACTTTGGACTGAGTTTGCTTCGGAGTTTTCTTGTGCTCCTCGCTGCGTAAAATACCGCAATGCTTTGCGTGCTTTGACCAATTGGACTTTCTAAAGAGACAATGACATGTCATATAGTGCAAACACTTTATTGGAAACGCCCCATAAATTATAAAGTCTCACAATTTTCATTTTTGAGCCACAACAAATTAACTTTGCAAATATGTTTATGTGAGTTTGTACATTTTCACATAAGGTTGATTCAACAGCACAACCAGCCGGCTCTCTTTCCTCCTAGTTAATCTCACGATTCTTCGCTCTCCCTCCCAGCAGAGCGAGAGGACGATGACAAACAGAATAGAAAGAGCAAGCTGAACAAGTGATGTTCCCATCATTGCTCTGTTCATTTGAACCCTGAAGGGGTGACGAGAGAGAAAGAGAGAGAGAGAGAGAGAGAGAGAGAGAGAGCTGTAATAGACCTGTGTACATTTGTGGACAGATGAGAGGAGTCTGTGTACTATTAGTCTGGGTTTGCCAGAGAAGAGGAACAGGAGAAAGCGAAAGGAACGTTACAATTTGTTCACACGTCACTTAAAGTACATGTTGTCAAGCAAGTGCATATAGTTTCCTGACATCATATTTCTGTCAACGTCTGTGTGATCTCAATCTCCTTCAGGTGAAAAATTAATTGCCTTTTCCCTCACATGTCTGAATGTTATATTCAGGGAAAAGACAAGAAACATGAAAGGCTACTTGAAGGACAACGATTCCAGCGATGCTGTCAAAACCTCTGACTGGCTTCTCGACAGCTGGATGTTTGGGGAGCCTTGTACACCTGAGCGCGGATCGTTTTTCATGAAAAAATGGATACGGAAGGCGCTTCATGTCGGTCGGGAGACAGTTCTTTTAACACGGGATGTGTCGGGGCCAAACCGCTTCAAACGCTAAATTATTTTTAGAAGAAATGACGCCGATGTGTTTATCTCCGTTTAGAGGATGTAGATGGGTTGAGTGGTTGACTTTCATGTCTTGTCAGAGCCACGTCGGCAGGCAGAAAAGGCATGTTAGAAAGAGACCCGAGGTAATCATCAGAAAAGGGTTCAAAATGAGTGATCAGCTATCAGAAAATGAGGTTCACGTGGATACAATGTTATGGCAGATGTGTGTTTGCAGATGAAATCATAAATTGTGGTATATTTTTATATTAGTTTGGAACGTCAAAATAATTGGATTAATTTGTTTCTAAAATTATTGCAGGTTCTGAAAGATGAATAGTAAATTTAATTGCTGAGATTCGTCTCCAACAGAGCCTCCAGTTAAGCCATTTAAAATAAGCCGCTCATCAATTCATACGTTGTAATTCCTGCCATTGCATTGAAAAACACAGAGGGTCCGTGATTTATCCAGAAATGACCTGCACTGTCTGTCCCCAGCATGTCTGTGTGTTTGTACTCAACACCGTTGGTGGTATCGAGTAAAATAACCCAGTACCAAAAAGTCGCACATTTTGTATCCAAATACAGAAAAAAAAGTGACTATTTCTCTGATGTATCTCACAGCCAGTCACCCCAACCATTCTTTGGTTTAATGAGCCATGTGATTGACCCACTTCCACAGCAGCTATAGCCCATACTGTAATGGAATAGAGTTTAACACGGTGTATCAGGGTTTGCGGTTAAGTGGCAGCATTTCATGCGACTGAATGCTTCCAGTGACATGATGGGAATCAAATTCATCTATTCATCTATTCCACAGGTATCTGATATTGGTTTCTGAAGCGATACCCAACCCAAGTACCTGCAGTCTTTAAATTACCACTGTCTATGGGTAGCAGCAGAACATTTTGGTAATATATTTTATGTTTTCCTTTGGTTTGTCCTCTGAATCCGTCTATAGAAACCTGGAACATCAGTTGATACTTGTACTGGACTTCAGTCTGGCATCGCAGAACTCAATGATGAGTGACAGGAATGTAGTCAAAGCACTAAATACAAAACCTCTTTGGTTCCTTCGTAGAAACAGAGAAAGAAAGCGAGACCTACCAGCTATAGACATGCACACACATATTTTGTTTAAGTGTACCTTTAAGGAACTCACTCGAGTTCCCTCCCTGGGCGGTTGACCTAACCCTAACCCCAATTACTAACCCTACCCTATCATTTAAAGCAGAATACTTTCATGCCGAATTCTGCTGCTGTAAAAATCAAATGGGAATGCCAATTTTATCACCAATTAGACATGCTATCCCAAGTCAAACGGTCAACATTACCCCAGAAACACACACACACATGCACATGCACAGCATCACAAAGGTATGTCATGGGAATCCTCCCATGGGCAGAGTTTATTTTTCACTTTCATTTTCTACCTCTTGTGTAGTCCCATTTTCGTTCCTAGGGTTGCGGGGCACAGGAGATGGGGGAGGGATGTAGAGCGTGAAGCCATTTAAGTGGGTTTGGGAGAGTCTGTAAAACTCACAGAGCGCTCACAGAAACTGTGTCCCTGCTGTATGAACCGAGGCATGCCTTAGCACACTCACTCATAATAATATATTTCTCTGGTGAGTTCCATTATTTGACTTGAGAAAGATCAGTGAAACACTCGCTGCTACATCAGAATGTAATAAATGCAAAGGTCACGCACAGTTTGTAGCCCTATCTTCCACTAGCCAACAAATTTTGAAGGTTGCAGATAAAAACCCACAGATCAGAGCCAGATCTGTTGGCACCCTTCAAAGATACAATTCAAGAGGCTCGCCAAGATGTCACCTCAGAGACAAAAGGGCAACAACAGTTGGCCCATCAGAGGAACAGGACACGGGGTAAAGAAACCAGAGTAAGGAATGCAACACACAGCAGGAGATTATCCCAATCCTTTCATTACAAACAAGCATTTTATTTCTCACACTCCAATCCAGTTCTGTTTCTCTTCTCGTGTCATCTCGCAAACAATCTGTTTCTCTGACGCTAGTTTTGTGCGTCACTTGTCGCGTGTGCGTTCTTGGCTGGTTTGGAGACCAGACATACCAGTCAGGGAGTTCTCCAGGTGAAACATCACACAGTGTGTGACCCCCCCGACCTCAAGACAGCGAGCCGTGTAGTGTGAAACGCACGGCGATCCAACGGCTTTCAAAGTTGTTTAGGCTGAACTTAGCATAAAGTTCACCTCACGGTCATTAGGAGTGTAGATTTTCAGTGACCTTTATAAGGTTTTAGTGATTAATGGTGATACATTATTCTTAAAATGATTTAACCCTGTGCTTCAGCATTTTACCTCTCTGCTCGGCATGCTTGCAGTTTGATCATTTAACACTTAAGACGTGAGAGCCAGGTGGATTGATGTTCTGATTGTTTGATTCAGCACACACCTCTTTTGTCCTCACCACTTCCTGATGGAAGGGTCTTTCTTTCACAGCTGCCATTTTTAAAGGGAACAGTGGAGTAAACAGGTTTTACCAGCGATTCTAAGACTCCATTCAGTTCAGGTCGGAGGCAGAGTCAGACGGCTGTTATTGTGCAATTTGGCAAGCTGGAAATCCTCTGTTACACATGTACCAGAAACTTTAATGAATGTCATTAATTATACCTGTGTGTACCAGCTTTTCAGTCCAAAATTGATGCCATGAATAAAGGTTTAGTCAGTAAATCCTCCTCTGTGTTCACCGGCTAGTTGCTAACTTTGTGCTGTCTGAAGCTCGACAGGCTTGTCCAGAGGTTTTATTTATGCTGTGAGCTGCTCGACTAGAGAAGCAAAACAACTGAGCTAAAGACTAAAGATCTGAGAGCTGCAGAAGTTTCACATCAGATTCATTAATACATGTAATGTTATTCTCAAATATTAAATGATATTGAAACAAATCTAAGCCACAACTTTACCTAATTGTCAAGACACAAACAATTGCTTCTTTTGTAATAAGCAGTGCGTCATATTGATTCTGGTGTTTCCAGAAAATCCATAGAGTTCTGGATGAGTTTTTCTTCTTTTCTACATTAATTTTGAGTAAAGAAAGTACTCGGACACAAACTCAGACATACCAGCCCTGCGTAATGTGGTTACGCTGCGTTAAAGAGGATTAAATTGGGACTTGCAATTACTCCCTTTGTGTTTGAAACAGATGAGCACATGGGGCTTTGTTTGAACGCAGCCGAGGCGAATGGCTCTCTCATCAGATATGAAATCAGCATGAATAAACAAGCAAACAAGCAGGTGTTAATCGATTGCAGCGGTTTCCTTCTTCGACCAAGAATTGTTTAACGAGAGGAGAGCATCAGCCCACGGCGAGCAATTTCACGTGGATCCCTCTAAAAAAGTTGCCTTGTTTGGCCCATTTGATGGCCTCTCTTGTCTGCTCTCTTCTTTTTTTCTCTCCCCTGCTCTTATCTTTCAGTCGCTGTTATCTCCGTTACGTCATCGCATCAGTTTAGCATTCGATGGTGGGAGGCCGCGACGAGCCAAGGAGAGACAAATGGAGTCCTAGTTCGCCAACGCGGGGCGAAGGTGCTGCTTCAGGCACGGATCACCGGCGGCGCTAATTCAGGCGTCAACAGATCCAAAAAAGGAGGGAATAAAAAAGGCAAAAGAATGTAGTGAAGCATTGCTGATTGGACAGACTCCCGGCACCAGCGCAGGAAGTGACATAGTACAGATATGGCGAGGCTGGCAGGCGTGTGCATGTTCACCTGTCTCCACCTGTGGCTCCGCCCGCTTTCTTTTCCCCCCTTCTCTTCATCTTTTCTCTTCCCTTCCCGACATGAGTCTTATCTTGCTTTGCTTGCTCCCCTTTCATCTCCTTTTCTTTCATCTATCGTTTTATTTCCTGCCCTCCATTTTCTCGCCTTTGCTTTATTTCCCTTTCATCTTCTCACTCCCATTTCCTTGTCTCTTACTTACTTCCTTAGACTCCTCCTCTCCTTTCTGTACTGTCCCCTTCCTCCTGCTCTCCTTCCACCCTCCTGTCCTCTCTCCTCTCATTACTTCCAAACCAGCGAGTCGGTTTTGATCTCCCTCCCGCGGCGCTGACAGCTACGATGGGCTTCCTTCGTCGACTCTGCACCCGGTGACTCAGGCCGAGCGATCGGAAGGTGCGATGTTCCCTCCGCTGTAATTGAGCAGGCTGAGATATATAACAAACGAGACGAGTGCAAGAAGACACTCAGAGAAGTGCACATTGCCTGAAAGAGAGGAATTAAAGTCTAACCAGCAGAGAAAAAGACACAAAATTACTTCAGCTGTTGTCTCTTTCAGTTAGTAATAGCTAATTAAGTTTAGTACAAGGTGTGATGGTTAGTTTTCACCTGTCTGCATCTGTCAGCAGCAACTTTGCGAAAAAAAAAAAAAAAAGGAGGGATAAAGAGTCTCCAATGTCTTCTGGAATCACGGAACAATCATGTACTGTATACATGCAAGCACATTCTGGATAGATGGCCTAAAGATAAAATCTTGCAGCGTTTTAGCACCCGAACCTTGAATCCTTGAACCGTTTTTGAGCAGCACTCCCCTGTTAACAGAGAAACCTACTTATTTATAAAGTGGAAATACCAACGGTTGGAATCAAAAGCAAACACTGAGAGCACAAACACGCAGGTGCATCAATAAGTAGGCAGGTTACTCACTGAGTAGAACAAATGAAAGCTCTCAAGGAAACACCGGGCGCACAGATGTCGACACACACCGGAGCGCTTTCCATCGATCGAAGGCCCGTCTGGTCGCTAATGTTTTTACCTCGGCTTCCATCACTATCCCTCTGTGCCTTCCTGTCAGCGGGGTTCCGTTCCTTCTTTGAGAGCGAACAGATTTATTCCACTTGTTCCACTGTTACCTGGGGTGATCGACCAGGGACAACAATGCCTCTTCATTCTCTGCAGTGGTTGAAGCTCTTCCCTCACCTATTCAGTACAGCCATAAAGGGAGGTTTATAAGGAATCAGTATATATATGCACACGCTGTTCTTCAGCCATTAGATAATGGGACGTCAAAACCAAAATGTATTGCTTGTGCCATTTAAGTCTCCACAACCTTTAGGCTAAAGTAAAAAATCAAAGTTAATGGAGGAATCCAGTATTTATCGACCTAACACCTAGTTTGAGAAAAGGTTGAGTTCATTCTGATAAGCTTGACAAGGCTATACGGTGTAACAGTACAGGGCAAGGCAACTCTTTATGGAAATAAATAGCCTATTTGTGCAACTAACTCAGATCACATCAGATTTTATTTTTATGGCCCCAAATCCCAAATCACAGTTTGTCGCAGAGGGCTTTTACAAACTGTACAGATGGGACACCCACTGCCCTTACACCCCGAAACCGAGGGAGGAACAAATTGAGGAAAACCCCTGAACAGAGAAAAATAAGAAACCTCAGGAAGAACCACACAGGAGGGATCCATCTCCCTGAGACAGACAGACATGAAGTAGACGTCACATTTAAAGAACACAACATGACAATGAGAGTATTGACAGTGTTGCTGATGCTTGTTCAAAATATATAAGGTCCATGAGTCTGGGAATATGTTAAGTGTGTAGTTTATTGATCAAAAAGCAGTTGTAGTTCATAGATCGATCCCGACTAGGATCCAAATCACACCATCTCCCGTCCTAATGTGGGCATTAAGCGTCCAGCAGGACCACAGCAGCAACTCTGACCACCACCCATCAGAACGTGTGAAACGACAGAGCACAAAGACTCCAGGGAAGAAGTTAAATATGTAATCAAATGCATTGTTAGGACACGGACACTTAGAGGAGCAGAGGAGGTCAGTATATTATGGGATGTTTCCTGGCAACCAAAGCGTATAGCAGCATGACTGGGGCCAGATTGATCAGCCCTAATTATAAGCTTTATGAAAAAGATAGTATTAAGCCTACTCCTACAGGGAGGGAGCGCTACCACCGGAGAGGAGCTTGATAACTGAAGGCTCTGCCTCCCATTCTGCTTTGGCAACTGTGGAGACCAGTAACCCTGCATCCTGGGAGCGTCGGTACTGATGGGGTACTACGAGCTCTTTAAGATATGATGGTTCCTGACCACGTAGCGCTCAGTAAGTAAGGAGAAGGACTTCAGATTCTATTCTGGTTTTAACTCCACTTAAAATGTTATAGCAAGTGTCTGGTAATATGGCTTTATCAAACGAACTGGTCCGGTTGACCAAACTCCATGCTAGAGCAATTTATAATGCCTGCTTTAAGTGTGATTGAGACCAGAAAACAATGATCTAATAGATTTACCTTTGGCTTTGGTTGGACCTTGTCTCTGTCTGACTTGATTGAGCAGGCAGAGGATGTGTATGATTTTTGAGACAGAGAGAGAGAGACTGCACTGCTCAGCTGAATCCCACTTGGCTCTTGTCTCTAAAAGCAGGGTTACCATCTACCTTGTTTTACACACACACACCTACAGAAAACTCTATCAGTGTTGTCAGTGGTAGTTTGTGCTGACTCGGGCATCAAGTCCATCCATCTTATTGGCTCCCTTAAAGCACAAATTTGTCCACACTCATCTGCTCTGATCCCTCACACACACACACACACACACTTATAAGAAATGACCTTCTACAAGCTTTACTTATCACATCAATACTGATAGCTGTTGGTTTAATTTCTTTACTACACTACTTTACTCATTTTTATTGTTCTTACCTACATTGTATTTTCCTTTTTGGAGAGAAAATCTAATAATTCTACCCTCTAAAACTAAAAAAAATGGTGAATAAGTTTTAAGGTAATCCATCTGTCCTTATGCTCCCTTAAATATGAATTATAAAGATACTGTGACGTGCGGAGTCTGGACCCACAAGCGGACACAGGAAGCTCAGGGGTTAAAGTACAAAATAAAATTTATTTAACAGAAACAAGAATCAAAACCGAACAAAGTAACAAAGAACACCAGGGCTGGACACGGCTGTGGTGGCTGAGCTCTCCAGTTCCGGCAGGGCTGGAACAACAAAACAATGATTAACAAAAGATTGCTTGCGACGCTAGGAAGCCTGAGCAAAGTACTGAACAGAAAATCTCTAGTAACACTAGGAACCACAGGATCAAAGTAGCAACAAAAAAAAATCACTAGAGCAGAACTAGGAGACTCGGACACGAAGAACATGGAAGTCAAAGTTATCAGGACGTAGGGAGCGATCGAAGTTTACTGTGTGGGGAACAAGACTTTCTGACGACGAGCAGATCAGATGAGGAATCAACAGCTGCAGGTAATCAACTCTGCACACCTGAACTGCTTCAAGTCCTGAAATTAAGTAAAACAAAACCACAACACCAGAGACAGAACAAAACACAACTACCAAAATAAAAGCAGAGAGTGGAACCACGACAGATGCGAATAACTGTTCTGTCCTTGAAACAGGCATTTCTATTGCTTTTGTATCACCAATGAAGACCTTGTACTCAGTAACGTCTGTACTGTCCATCACAAATTGTGACATGGACATGGGAAATGATGAGATTTACATCAAGCAGATACAGGAAGCATAGAAAGCGATTTACTTTGAGTTGCAGCTGATACGAAAAAGCACATCAGGATGTGCTGTCAGCTATATAGCTATGAATCAGCAGGTGTCATGGAAGCTTTAAAGGCACCAAAAACCTGTTGAATTGTGTGGTTCATCTTTTTATCTGAACACTTTCTGGATTTGTATGAAAAATTGACACATTCTGGGAGCTGCAGGGTGAGAATGTAAGTGGAACGTCACAGGTTCAGAGTCTGCTGTGGTGAATATGTTCTTTCCCTCTAAATCACCTCAGCCACAGCGGTTGAGCCTTGTGAGCCACATGCATTTGCACTGATACGTGTGGTCCGAGCTCCTGGTTGTGTTGCATTGTGTTTAAAGATTTGGACGGCTTAGAAGAAGAATTCCGCTGTTCTGAGGAAGCATGTCAAATGCATTGTATAACAGGAAATCAATGTGGAATCCGGAGGCGGAAACTTGTTTGGGTTGCCATTAGGCTGGCGCGGTGGCCCGGTAAGACGCAGGAGCTCGTTTTGTGAGCGGCTGTGCTGTAGCACAAAAAATTCACCCTTCTGTTTATTGACCGATGCCTAAAAAACAATTTCTATCAAGAATAAGCAGGGTAGAGAGTGTCTCAGTGGGTGTGTGTGCGCGTCTGCTGATAGACGATGTCTGCCGTCCCGATGAAGGTCGCCCTGTCCCTGTACCCACTGGGCTGGAAGCATCGTTCCAAATTTCTAATAGCTGCAGCTTCCACGCTGATTTCCTCAGGGGTACAAACTGAATTGGACTTTGGTCAACTCAGGATACATCATATGTCTTTTTTTTTTCCTCTATCCTTTTATTTTTTTTGGTCTGATGACTCTCTTTTCAAACCAAAGCACTAACATCATCTAATCAGAATGTTATTTTGGTGGGAAGACACTCTCCACACCCACAATTATTAAACAGGGTGAATGTCTTTTACTGTTGCTTTGATACTGTTTTCTTAAGAAAATAAAATCAGGACAGGGCAGAAGGTGGAGGGGAAAAAACAAAAGAGGGAATTACAAATAAGACAGGACACACAGGGAGAAAACCTTCAAAATAGAACAGGAGATAAACTAGAAATTATAAAACAAGTAAGAAGAAAACGCACTCGAAGCTCGAAACCATAACACAAGAATTAAAGCACTAATGCACAAGACTAAACAAAGACATTAAGACTGGCTTTTGAGGTTAATAAAACATCATTGTCATTTTTAATAGATTCCAAGGTTCAATTGTGGTACAGACTGTAAAACATGTTGATATATACCAGCTGTGTTTGAGTCAACAATACTCCCACGAGCACTACAATATGATGGTACTTTCAATAGTTTATTACGGCACGCTAGTTAAACTGATGTTAGGAGGCGTTAGGGAAGCCTTTGACATTTGATTTGCTTCGACAGATCAGTGTGGTGTGTTACTTGTGGCGAGTAAGTCACCTTGTCATGATTAAATACGCAAATGTCATGGCTCCGGCTTTCAGTTGTTTCCTGTTTTGTTTTGAAGTTTGTATCCTCGTGTTTTGTTTTACTTCTTGTCTTTGTTCTTTTGTCCCTGCACTTTGACTATCCTGCTTCACCCTTGAGTTTCACCTGTGTCTTACTAACCTGCCCTCCCCTGTATACAGAGTTTAAGGCCCTGTTGACACCACAACGTTTTGGTTGTCTGTCTACACAAGAACAGTGTTTGCGGTGCTTGAAAATAGAACGATATGGAAACGGGCTCCAGAGTGCAAAAAATTTGAAAAGGCCTCCATCTCTGTTTCCATGTAAACCAAGAAAACAACATTTTGAAAAGAGGCATGCGCACTGAGGTTGCGGTCAATTGTTTTCACTCGCTGTAGTACCACTTTTTTTTTTTTTTACTGTGCCAAGAAAAGCATCTCTACACATGCGGGTGTTTTAATTCATCACAAAATCACACCGCCAACTACTGTCCTGGCATGTGTACTACAGCGTTTCTGATGTTTCCTGCAGTCCTGCGTGTGTACTGAGAGTGTTTTCAAAATGTTGCCCTCTGCACAATGAACTATTGAAAACGGCGACTGAAAAGAAAGCAGAACATCTGTGTGTTTCTCCAAGTGTCTGCATTAGTTCCTACCCTGCCCAGTGTTGTTGGCACACATATCTGTGACACTATCAGGTACAGGCTTAGGAGGATTCAATCAATAACGCAGCAACTCACAGGGAGGTTCGTTTTACTCTGAAAATAGGTCAACACTGCGAGATCTAGCTAGATGGCAAAGGTACAGTTTAAGGGACAGGCCAACTCAGTAGTCGGGAAACAAAACAAGATCAAAACACAAAGAATTCACAAGGAATAAACGCTGGACTGCTCATTGGGAAGACAAGACAATCTGGCCCAGGAGCAAAGGAACACAGGGTTTAAATAGACAAGGGAGAGGTAGCCAATTAGACACAGGTGAGACACATTAGGGAGGAGAAGCAATCACACACACACCTGAGGGAGAAGACTTGAATAAGATGGGAAACAATGATTGACCCTAACAACAAACACATGAACACTACTGGACCCTGACAGACACACACACACACTCTGCACATACAAACTATGAAAGTCAGAAGGAAGAGCAGATTGAATGACTATAAAACATAAACGCAAAACAATTGGCAGATTTATAAGGACACTGAGCTAAAAAAAAAGACAATTTGTGCTGCAATGTGTGCTTTATTAGCTCACTTGTAGGAATTTTTTCAGTGGTTCTGTTTTGAAAGTAGAATTTGTGCGCGCAAAGAAAAAAGAGTTAATCCTTCAGAAAAACTTTGATTGGTGCGATGACTATCAGGACTGTATCTGGATCTGGATCTGAGGGATCTAAGTGAGTTTTCAGCAGATTGAGACCAACCACTTTCCACTGTCCCGTCCCACACAGACCACAGAACAGCTTTGAGCAGAACCAACGACATCCTAACGTCCAATCTTTCTCTGGCTGAATCTCTTTTCTACAGAGCAGGAACAGACTCAGGCGGGTGGAGATCTGGCTCACAATAGGGCTTCTCTTGGCCACTGGGTCAGGAGGGTGGGACTGGTTAATTAGATGGCCGTGGTTTTGGCTTCATGAACCTACAGTGTGTGTGTGTGTCTTGTTGGCAGCCTGGCTCCTTGGCTGTGTCGCCGGCTGCTCATTGTGGGGTTTTTGTTCATCTGAAGCAATCATTGCCAAAACACTCCAGCAACTGTCAGCGTGAAAGGACACGTGGAGACGTGACAGAGTGCGCTTTATAGTCTCGTTCACGGGATGTCAGCAGGGCGACGCCTGCTAACCACAGCTGAGGCTTTCATCTCATTGGACCCACAGGAGCTTTTCACGCACGAATTTGGATTCTCCAAAGGCCTGATCCACTTCTCCGTCGAGATGGAGGCTGCCATTCTTGCTTCTGGTTGCGGTTGCGTCCTCATACCGATGATATGTAGGCTGTCCACGCACACGTTGGACCGGGACGTTCCAACCCCAAAATTGCTCCCTGAAAAACTGATTGAGACGCTGGTGCAGCCCAGGATTGGAGGCTCTGGTGTAATAGAGAACAGCGACAGTTCGGATCGGATGAAAAATCAGGCTAATCAACACAAACTTGAGGAAAATGCCATATGAAGCGTGTGACGTAGAACCATATTCAAGAAGAAATATTGTTTATGTGCTGTAATTAGTTTATTCTGACCACCTTGTTAGTGAAGGTATTAACCAAACTGTAGTTATTGTGTTGAGATTCTGGCCCGAGGATGGCAAATACATTAAGCACATGTTTACTACTGCAAACGTAAAAACATGAGCTCAACAGAGATCTAATTTCTTATAACTAAGATCTTATTTCAGTTAAAACCATGATTTAATTTGTTTATGAGCCCTAAGCTGTACCCCAAGTGACTATAAGCAATTTTACAATAATAACAATGCACCAAGTTATAATCTGAAAATATCAAAGGATATATATTATATTTATGGAGTGTTTTGATTCCCCTTTCACCGAACCCTGAGGGCCACAATGAGCTGGCGAACCTCATGGATCATTTAGGAGCCCAATGATGAATTTATTCAATAAGTTTGCTCTGAGCTGACCAAAAAGGGGTGGCGTCAATTGAATACTAATCAAAAGAAAATACTGTGTTTCATTTCATTGACTGTATACGAAGATGGATGACGTAAGAGCTTACATAGAGCCGAGACAGCTTGTTCGCCATCTGGTGGTGGGCTGCAGTAATGGCCATAAACTCATCACTCAAAGGGTTTCTGTTTTTCGGGAGCTCTTATCTCACTGATGTATGTTCACATGTTAAATTTTTGGATCAGCTTGGTTGTTATTAGTTATTTGATGCTCTGACAACAGGGTGAAATGTAGCAATCGACGGCTGAGTCGGAGAGAAGAAACGCACTTCCAAGACCAGGTCACTGGTCTAGTTCCAGATGACATCACCAAATGGTCGCCCTCCCGACCAGGATATGTTGGTTTCATTTTTCCTCAAAAACACACTTGCTGTTGAAAGTTAACGTTGGAGACAGGGTTTTGATCTTTAGCCATATATGAGTTTATCTAAATTAAACTTAAATTATATTTAAGTAATGAACAGAACATTTATTAAATTTGGAGATAAATGAAAGTTAATTAAGATATAATCTGCTTCGTTGAGTCATTTTTCTTCTGTTTAAAAAAGGTCCTGTCAATCAGAATCTTCAGCTGTTTCATCTGAGCTTCTATCTTCCATCATTGTCCCCTCTGTTTGGGAAAGTGCAACAGAAAATTGTTTTTCTAAGAGCAAAGAGAGGAACTTTTCCCAATGAACACGCTCCGGACTTCCCTCCGTATTATTCCAATCATTGGATTTCCTGCTTCCCAGAGACAGATCTGAATCGGACGCCCGGCCTGGATCCGGACTTCCTGAATGGCTCAGCCAGTTCCCTTCCCCGAGATGGGAGAGATTGTGGGAAGCGAGCCTGAGGATTGATGAGGTAATTAACGTTCCAATCGTCTCGTCACAGATACGAGAGGAGCCGCTGCACACACACACACAGAACAGATTCTCAAATTCAAAAAGTTAAATTTGTGTTCTGTAGGGCAATAAAATGTGTCCTCATACGCACAGACAGCTGTCATGCTCTGAGCGCCACGCTGCTTTGACGATTTACTTAAAGTGATGGTGGAAGTCAACACAGTTTACGTCACGTTTCTGCATGTGTGTCAGCCAAACGGCAATGAGGTGGTTCGTGGTTTGTGCATCTGCCTTTAATAAGTCCATCAGCGCCAAAAGCAAATGATGGCGGATTTGTTCGCTCATTCGTTGGGGTATGATTCTCACCCAATAATTTCCTAGATTTCCCTCTCAGCTCTCCTGACGTCTCCTCCTCCCTCCTGTCTTCCAACGCGTTTTGTCTCTGTCGGCCATCTCCCTCCTCGTCAAATATTCGCCAAATATTCATCAGCTTCTCCTGAGTTCCTCCCTCACCTGTCAGCGAGGGCAGGCCGGCCTTTTGTCTCAAGGTGACTCCGAGCATCTGGAGCTGCTGCCACCACACATGAGGCCATTTCTTCGCAGGAAGGAGGTGTGAGGAGGCCGGACTGGACTCTGGCTCTCTGGTGACTCCGGATGCCGTTATGACCCCACCAAGGTTGCAGCTTGTTGTTTATTTGTATGCATATAAACAGCATGTGTTGTTTTTCATTAATCTTATTTCCAAGGAGCAGACGCACAGTTGATAAAACAGTTAAACGTCCCTGATGGAAATTGATCGAGTGACGAGCGTCTGAGCGGATAAATGAGTGATGTTTTGGCTATGAGGGCGGTCCTTCAAGACACTTGTGCCCTCCTGGCATGAATATTAAATGAAGGCGCTTAATTGTTCTTCATCCTGGCACGTGTCTCCCCCCTCCCCCATCGCCGTCTGACACTTCATTTCAAGTGGATGATTTGAATGTGTTTTTATGTTGTATGTCAGTGTCACCTGTGTGTGATGTCTGCAGCTTGTACCAAGTGCTCCACTTATGTTTTCACGCGCACCACTCACATCTTTCATCATTTGGCAGGACAGTCCTGTCATTAATCCTGACAGAACCACTGCACATGTGCAGCCCGCACACATCTGTCCAGGTAAATCAAACCATGCAGCAAAGATACGGACAACCCAATCACACTCGAGTAACAAAAACGCCTCAAACAAACAAGATAAACACTTGCGAATAGGTGAACGACCACATCACATTTGCACAAATTTGGCCGAGACATCACGAATCAGACGGCCAGAGTCTCAAATTTGTCATGACCCGGCTCCAGGATGAATTCGGGAGAGAACGCATGGTATTATGTTGAATCAAATAATGTTTTTTAACATTGATCAAAAATCATGAACAACGTAAGGTTTTAAAGATGACTTGTGTCAGTCAGATCGGTGATGTAAATGTGGTTGTACGATCATGGAAAATTACATGTTTGAGTAGCGAAAAATTAAACAAATATCAGACCAAGGGCCCAAAATAGAGGCTGTGTTTTTAAAGGTGCTCCAAATCTGGCTGCTGCTCCAACCTCCCGACGACACCTTCAGGGAACATAGGAAGAATCAGTATCCTTTGTCAACACCTATCTGTCAACTAGGTCTAATTGTAACATTGTAGAGACTACTTACTGGTTATTTACCAGTTTAGATCTTTGTATGATCAGAAGACACCTATGTCTTTAAACGGCATTTTACATTTCCCGTAAGTCTACAAGGCGACTAAAAATAAATCAATAAACCAGTGAAAAACTATTCAGACGCTACCCGCCTGAAATTGCCCTGAAAAGAGAGAGGAGAGGTGAGGCGGGGAGAGGGTGGGTGGGGTCATCATAGATTTGGGTTGTAATCCTGTCCGACTGTTTCTGACCAGTGATTTTGCCAGCTGTGGTGGTTATTTCCAATAGGCAGCGCTCTGTTGCATGCATTCTACTACCTCACCACTAGATGCTGCTAAACACCACTGGCCTTTTAAGCTACTCTGTGTGACGATGACCTACTTATTTTGTTATTTACTTAGAGGCCCATGTCATAAGTTAGTAATAAAGAGGTCATCACACTAATTAAGTAATATTTTTAGGCTAATTTTATACTGTTTGGTGAAGGCCGTCAGCTGTAATTGCACGAGAGTACAATGGGGTTAGACACTTGAGTGAGGGAGAGGATCTTTTGTTAAAAATAATGTGTTCCAAAAATACAAAGTTGTTTTTTTTTCAACACTACTTTCATGTTTTACACTTGTGCCCTGAAGTTCCATTCAAGCTGTCCATAAATAGCCTTTTTAAAAACTTTCACTTGATCTCTCTTGATTCCTTCACATTTTAAACAGAAAATGTCAACAATAGTGTTCAATTTAAGACAATAAAACGCTCTATTCTCTTTCTCTTCGACCTATCACGTTTGAACATAAAAGGGTGCAACTTCTGCCTTTTTTAAGCCAAACAGCATGTCATGATTGCATAATAACATGAGCCGCTTTCTGCCCTTCAGGGATGAAAAGCAGTCCAGTTACATTGAACTCTTAAACTATGGGATCTGTAGCAGCACAGAGGGATTAAATCATTACTAAGGTCCAATTTAAGGCAATGCTCCAGTAACAGAGCAGAGAGTAATGGATAAATCAAAGTGCTCAATGTTCAGACTCCCCAACATTACTCATATGGCTCCTTGAATGGAGTCTTATCTCGTCGTGACAACGACGTGGAGAGAGAGAGTAATTGCAAAAGCAACAGGTCACCTTGAATTAAAGTAGCTTATCGTGAGCGGAGTTTGCTTCAGATGAGCACTGCTGGAGTCTGCATGACGTTCCCCGTGTCAGAAAGTTGAACCGATTAACAGCAGATTTGAAGTGAAAGAATTGTCGCTTGATGTTGTCTCTGTTCTCTGTTCGTATTTCTGTCAGTCAACAGCTGACACGTGCCCAAACACCGTGGCAGGAAACCTTCAGGACCCAGAGGCAGATCACTGACCTCCATATGACAAGATCAGAGCTTTGATCGGCAACCAGATTGCCTTCCTCATCTTTTGTGCCCGAATTTCTTCTATCTCCCTTTTTCCATATTCAGAAAAATGTTTAATATTTTGGGAAAAGTGTTCTTGTCGAGATTTGGTTGAGTACTGCCCACAACTGTGCAATAACTGTGAAGCTAGTAAACTTAATTTAGCATTATAGGAGAATTCTGGTATCTTTTAACCTAAGGTCTATCTTCTGAAGTTTGGAGGTGTAAAACAAAAATCATCTCTTTTATAACTGGTTCAGTATGGAGCTCAGTTGCCCGAGCGCAATATGAAACAACAACTTTTACATACATCATCACGAGATAACATGACTACAACTTGACTAGATTTGTGGCTTATCTGGGGTTTTTTTGTTACGGCACACTCAAATAAGTGGATTGACTGATTGTGCCACGCGGCAACTGATTTTTGCAGAGACGTGGCGTGCTTAACCACGGTGTTGACCACTCGTACTAGTCAAACAGTTCCATTTATCTATTAAATATTAGTACGAGTCGGACTTGAACAAAATGATAAACGACATACAAAGAAGAGAAACACATGCATGTTCTTTGAAAAAGGCTCTTTAATTGATCTAAGTGATTAATTACAGGTGAGGGAACCAGGTAATATAGATACTAGAATAGCTTTCAATTACCTCATTTAAATTTGATCATTTCACAGTTAGAGAGGATGGGAAAAGATGGATGATTAGGGAATATAAAAGAGTTGAAAAGAGAGAGAGTGATGAAAATCTTAATATAGGCCAACAATTTAGAGTTAATACAGGAATAACAAATATTCGAGTAAATCAGTAACAGCTTTACGAAAAGCAAACTTCAAAATGTGCCAGAAGTGCAATTAGAAAATTTAGTGATTATAAATGCCTATCATATGTCGAATACATGAACATGACACTAACCAGTCTGAAATAACACATTTTTGTCTATATTGATACAGTATTTAAATGTAGAATTCATTTATTGTGAGGCCCTGTGTGACATTGTGCTGTACTGAGGACTCATATTGAGACCCAGTGAGGAACATCAATGGTTTAAGACACCTAGTGCTGGTCAGTGCTGTCCCAATACTTTCATCCCTTTGCAGAATGTGTTCATATGGACTGCTTTCACAAAGTATCCACTTCCTCTGACTCATCACTAAAAGAAGTGTTGAAGGTTTTTGCTCCATGACATTATTATACATCTTTACAGATGTTACCTGAAATTCATTCACAGATGTCTCAAAATGATAATATCATTCTACAAAAACTGCTGCTCTTCTGCGTCTGGAGTCAAAATGTTTCAACATTGGACGTCTCATTTTGGATTTAAACTCTTCGCGTGTTTGTCGCAGCTGTCTTCACAAGTCTCGATACAGTGGCTGCTTGTTTTTATTATTTAAAGACACGACTCCAACTATCTCTCCTCAGTTGTAAACAGTGTGCCTACTCAATGACACGCATGACTGAATCCCAACCATCCACAATAAAGTATACACAGCACACACACAGCATGAAATCTCTGGTTATAGTTCAACCATGCGTCAACACCATGGACTGTTGTAAATCTTAGTGCACGTCAAAGCACAGAAAACAGAAAAGCACTGGAACTGAGCGAAACCTGCCAACCTCAGCTTTCCACAGAGCAGTCTTTTTCTCTAGTCCAAAACATTTGTTAAACCTGTGGAACCAAACTTCTATTCTTTACCCCACAAAGTCACAAATACTTCAAGTTATAATGTTCTCCGGTTACGTTTCGCTACTCCCTCTACATTCCTGTCTTCTGTATCCATCTTAATAGCTTCTTATCAGACCTCAGACTCCAGACTGGACACCCGTCGCCAGGGGCGAAGTACGCAGGGACTCCCCGCAGGTTGGCCCCCCGCTGCCTGACCTGCTTGGGCCTCTGATCCAGTCTGGGAGCCCTGATAGACCCCATAGGCCCCGTATACGCTGTCCTGGTACAGGAGAGCCCGCTGGCTTCCACATCTCCCACCACCACAAGCCAGCAGCTGGCACATTGGGCTGGGGTTCAGGTGGCTACTAGAGGCCTGGCTGTGGTGCTGTAGGTCAAGGGGTCCATGGTAGAAGGGTAGTCCTGGGTATGAGTTCAGATAGTGGGCGTACTGTCTGCTGAGCAGGCTGGTGGCTCTCCGCACCATCCCTCGCCCTAACCCAGTCCCATGACGCACTGCTTCTCCGTACGTGGGGAGGTGGGTGGAGTGGGAGTAGCGCAGCCGCTGGCCCTTGCGCCCATTTGGCTTCCTGTGGTCCTCCCTTATGTGGAGGTAGGCCCGGTTCCGTGGGAGGCACAGGTTGTTTCGGAGGTGGGCAGGGTTGTAGGCCTTGGCAGGCGTGGACGGTGTGAGAATACATGGGAACAGGTCCGGCAGGGTGGAGGGTGATTGGCTCGACAGGGATGACTGAGATCCTTCTAGCTGGTGCATCTGCTCAGTGCCCCAGGTCGCTTTAAGGAAAGAGGGGCGCCGCTGCCTGCGTCTCCCTCTAAGCATGAGGTCCTCTGGGGGCCATGAGCCGTAGTTCTCCACCCGCGGAAACATTGCCTCCCCTGAGTACAGGCTGTCAACGCTGGGGGCGGAGATGTGGTTGTCTTGGAGATGGTTGGCTTTGAGCTCACTCAGATGGATTGGACTTATGTTGCTCTTTTCATGGTCCTTGTATTTCCTCCTCTCTACATCATCATCATCACACTGGAAACTCTTGGACCTCCGTTTCCGTCGGGAAAAGCCTGCCAGGGTATGCTGGTTTGGAGGCGAGGACATCGGGTGAGAGGTGTAGATGTCAGGTAGTTGAAGGTCATTGCAAGGGACAAAGGGCGAATGAGGATGCGTGTCCACGTAGAGTCTTCCGGTGGTCTGGTAGTGGCGTGGGTGCTGATGAGGGAGCGACTCACCCACGGCCAGCTGAGGGGTGCTGAGGCTGGACACGGGAAGTGGTTGATCATATAGGCATGATGAAGAGTGACTGGGAAGCGTGTAGCGGAGTGGTGTGGGCCTGGTCACGCCCCTGTGCTGTTTCAGAGAGTTAACGGCAGTCAGAGGCGGGGTTAGCGAGGGCTGGGGAAGGGAGCAGTGGTTCTCTGTAACGTAAGCAAATCCTCCTGGCACTGCCTCTGTGGCCACTTGTGGGACACGAATGGGCAAACTCCCGCCATGGCGACTCAAGTGCTGTATGGTCTTGGTGGCGTTGTCCAGGGAGGTCTCGACATTGGCAGTGGAAACCAGATCCTTGGCAGTGCGAAGCATTTTTAACATGTTTGCTTGAGCGTAGTTGGAGGTCAGGTCAGGTTTGGCCAAACCAGATGAACGCCCGGGATCCTCCATGCCATTGAAACAACTGTAAATACCCTGAAAGAAAGTAAGGGGTCAAAGAGAAAGAGGAAAAAACAAGTTAAGTATTAATCACCTAGTCATTTGTAATTAAGTAAATAGTTTGCCACAAAGAGTTTAAACTTGAATTGACCTAGTGGTCCTACAAGGAAAGTTTGAGATTTTAATAAATTTTGCCCACCTCAAAGTGACAGCCCACCTCCTAACTAATAAAAACCCCACTGGCAAGAACATTAAAAATCTTATTTCATTAATATCTCATTTTAGCACTAAGGCAAGACTTAGTCACAAATTCATTATGCATTCTCCCAGGACTCAAAGAGAAACAGTTTAAGTTGAGAGGATTGCCTCAACAAATGGACACACATGCCTGAAGTCCCCTAAGGAACAAACGTCTCTCGCTGTATGGAGACGGCCAAATCCCAGCACTGCTCTCTGCTTACAGTTGGCTGAGAGATCCTGAGAGAGCCACGTTCAATTTGGCAATTTTGTACTGATCAGTTAGTCATTTTGCCGTTAATCTGATAAAGCTTGGATCCAGGCAGGGGAGCACAGAGGCTGGAGTCCACAGACATTTCCTGGCTCTAACTTCAGCCACAGGTTTATGCCTCAATAAAAACTTTTCCCAAACAATGACATGAACAAAACAGGGCTAATTACAGATTATCATTAAGCAATCAAAGTTAAATTAATAACACTTTTACTGGTCCTCTCCCACCTCTCCCCTCATTCTTAGTGCCATTTTTCAACAAGACCCTCCATTGATGGCATGTTATTACAAACAAATGCACATTGCTTTTGCACTAATTTATTATCACAAATAAGCAACTTCATGTAAAGCAGCATGTCAAAGAGCATCCAAGCAAAGTTATTAACAGGTCAATCTTTAAATCATTCAGCAAAGCCACCCAAATTACCCCATTATGTAGAAAATCAGTCATTTCTGTAAATAGTCAATGTAAAGCTCCACTTCCATAAAGCAAAGATGAGCACCAAAGGAGAAAACAAGCAATCAATTTGCATATCTCACCCTGCTGATAGCCAACAGGAAGTCGAGTTTGTGAGACTTGTGCACAGAGTGTCTGAGTTTCCAGTACAGCAGGTGCTCCCAGGCAAAGACCAGCAGGCTGAGGCCCATGGCTACCAGTAGCATGTAGAAGACGCCTGCCATGTTGTCGATGTCCAGCTTGCTGCTCATCACTTCGTTCTTCTCATTCTGGCAGATGCCCGACAGCCACACCGTCTCCAGGCGCTGAGTTTCTCCTGGAGGGAGGAGAGAGGGGATAAAAGAGGGAATGATTTGAACAGTAGGAGAGTACTTAGAGACCCTACGATGCAATCTTTTACTTGCCAAGTAAAAGTATGAGGTTTTAGTACTGTCTACAGACAATACTACGGTTGTTCTATTTGGTGCCAAAGTCATTACGGAGTCTGATCCGCTAGCAGGCTTTTGGTGTCTTCCTGGGTGATTCTCTGCCTGGCCTGTAGTACACTTACTGTACATGCACTTGTTATTGCCTTCAGGATGTTTTCCATTTAAACTGTGTTAAATTGCTTCCTGACTGTCAAAGTTTTTGTAACGGGTGTGAGAGTGGACCCAAGAACAGTATAGACCTAGACCGGCACAGTTCAGGACTTTATTAACAAAGATCACGAGTCCAAATGGACGGCAATCAGGAAGGCTGGTCGGCGAGCACAGTCCACATTCAGAATGTGAACAGAGTCTCCGGATAGGAAGTCCGGGCAGACTGCAGGCAGACAGGGAACGGGCAGATGCAGAGTTCAGAGACAGAAGACAGGTCAGGTTACCGGAGCAGAGACGAGGAGACGTGGTCAGGGGCAGAAAGCAGGTCAAGTAACAGGAGATTCATCCGGGAAAGGGTGCTGGAAAGTAGTGCATGACACGACAACGATCTGGCAGAGAGTTTGTGTGGAAGAGCTGGTTAAGAGGAGGCTGGGTGATTGGTTGCAGCTGGGAGGAACTGGTGAGTCTGATGATGTTGATTAGGGCACGTAGGTAGAGTGGGTTGGTAGAGTGGAAACCCAGGAGTGGATTGTGACAGTTTTTAACAATAATTAAAATCTAATGACCCATGCAGAGGGTATCTGTGTGTGTGAACAAAATAACTCTAAAACTATTGCACGGATCATTACGCACTTTACAAGGGGATTAATAAAGTCAAAATCTCAAGTTGCTAAATTTTCTACTTTTTGTGCAAAAATTTACTGAATGACGGATGGGGACATGCACTGCTGCCCACTGGACGCATCATTTAAGGTATAGAGTTCTATTGACCAGTACTATATTTTTGGAAACCTCCCACAACTAACATTTATACAACACAAGTGCACAATGACAGAAGCGCTACGAATTCCTAAACATGGGAATCTTTTCTATTAAATATCTTCCATACAACTAAAATGGAATTAAACCCATCTGACCTATGCAAATAAAAAAGCAAAATTTCCAAAGATATCCAATATGGCAGGTAATATATGGCAAATGTATATGTTGTGATCAAATGGTACAGCGTCACTTTCTGCTTGACATGTTGGTGCGAGGGCTGATTTGGGTTAAAATAATATTTTGTTTTAATTTTAGGCCCACATCTAGGTATATCATGATATTTCTCCTGAAAGTTCTCCATAAATGCTAGGAAAAGGCAACAATATTGTTGGGGTGACTATTAGAAATATTAAGACAAAGAGATTTTAGTAAATTATTGTAGAAGAGGTAAATTATTGCTGACAGGTAAAATATTTTGGTTAGGCTAGCTACGTTCCTCCTTGTATCTTCATGAATTTTAATGACTTTCTCTATATCGATGGACAAGGTTCTTTCAGTGTAAGGTAAGTTGTTTCATTTTCATTACTATTATGGTCATCATCATCATCATCATCATGTTGCCATCTGTACATACTGTTAGAATTCTACAACTGCCAATACTGTGTATATTTTAATTAAAAAAAGGGTGGTGCTGATATTTTACTAACAAAGCTCGGAAGTCAATATAGATCAATAACTTTGGACACGCACAATTGATTCCACCAAGTTTTTCTGTGGCCAAAGATGTCACTGCCCCTAGGAAGTGCCGTAAACTCCGGACTACTGACTTCACACAAAAATGGGTCCATGGTATAACTGTCTCCCCGTACTTTCGTCCCAGAACTCCCCTACTCTAAAACATGTGGTATCAAATCCGTCCAAATTCATGTCCAAAATCTCAAGATAATGTATACAGTATACTCTCATATCACAATAACATATAATATATATTGTACATATTTCCCAGCTTTCATTGATGCCCACAAACCACCATTTGAATGTGCTTCAAGTCGCCTCGATTAGCAGCCATTAGCATATAAGCTCCTCCTGCAATGCCTCTGAACAGACGGCCACTTCTTGAGCTGTGCTCTCCTGAGTTGCCGCCCAGGAGCTCAGCACATGTTATCACCCAGTTACCGTATGTTGACCACAAACACAGTATTTATGACATCATCATGGAGAGCTCAGAGCGACTACATGTGTGTGTGTGTGTGTGTGTGTGTGTGTGTGTGTGTGTGAGCGGGGTGCTCTTAAGCTCTCAGAGAAAGGGAGGATATTAACTCTATGCTGCCGAATGTCATGGTGAGTGTGTAATGGAGATAATCCTTTCTTGAAGACCCCTTGCTGTTCTGCAGGATATTAGCTCTTCCGTGTGAGCCCACTTCCCTGCTGATACCGGCCACACTGAAGTGGACTGACACCAGCGACATGATTCACGTACAGTGAAATGAAGAAATGAAGACAGATACAGTAAGAGTGTGTTATTATGTCATGTGCCCACCGTCTCCAAGGAACTGCAGCAGTGCCAGGTCAATAGGTCGTTTCCAGCGGGAGTCCTTCTGCAGAGCGATGCCGTATCCTGTGGTTGCAAACACTTTGCCGCTGCCAATGGTCACCAGCTTGCAGCCCTCATCCTTTCCAGCCATGTAATTCAAAACAGCAGCATCGTAGATGAAAGCGTCCAGCTTCCTGCACGCAAACACATCGTCCGCATCTGAGAAAGGTTTAGCTCTGATAAAATTTAATAATCTCTTACAGACATCTTGGATTTCTTTTTAGAAATTAATTTCAAACAGTGCATGCTTTACATCATTGCGGACCACTTTCAAAACCATAACAGTGGTTTTACCTACCTTCCAGGCTGCTATTGTTTAGAGTTACTTTTAGACACATGCATCTTGTAGAGACTTGGTTGTAAGATTGGAAATCCATCATAGCTGATGTTTTGTCAGCTTTTTAGACTTTTTTGTCAAAGTTATAAGTGATAGTGGTAGATGTGAGCAGAAACTCTTCTTCACACCTGGCTGCAACATTATCACCATTCAATGTCATCTCAATCAAACCAATACAGCTCTGCGAAGTTGCCCTGATGAATCCTAATGGCAGCAAGCATAGATGCCCTCACTGTCAGTGTTAATAAGGTGATGTTTAGTATGCTAATGTGAATGTTAGCATGCCAATATTTTTCTATTTAGCAGTCAATACAAAGACCTGCTGCAGCTGAAGGCAGAGCCATGCAAGGTAATTGTGCAAGGTGATATTTTGACCATTTATTTGGGCTCTGAGGGCCATGATATGTCTCTGCAGAGGTATTTCATTGGAATAGGAAAAGAAAACAGTTTGACTTGCTGGTGCCCCTAATAGCTGCAACTATTAATTGATTAGTTGATCGAAAGAAAATTGATCAACAACTATATTGATAATGGAATAAGCGTTTCAGTCTTGTTTCAGCAAAATTATTAAACATTTGTTAGTTCCAGCTTCTTACATTACAAGATTTGCTGCTTTTCTTTGTAATTTCTGGCAGTGAATGAAGAGTCTTTAGTAAATAACTAATTGAATAATCATGAATATAATCAGCAGATTAACCGATAATTAAAATCATTGTCACTTGCACCTCGACTTGTATTAGACAGAATCACTATTGTTTAATGGCTTTATCTCCTGTGGTGGTCATGAAAATATTCAAAGTTTATGGCAATAAACAGCTGGTGAGATATTTGAATCTGGATTAGTGAAAATCAAATAAAAGTCTTAAAATTGAGAGACCTGTAAGAAGAAGAAAATAAAAAATAGAAATAGAAGAAATCAAAATAATAGATATACTCTTTTTTTTTTGTTAATAACTGAATATGTGCAAAGTCACCATACGTGTTTTGAGCTCATTCTTTGTGAAGCCTAGATGTTTGACAGCACTTTTTTATACAAATTAAGCTTCAGCTGTCATAATGCATTTCATCTAAAAATACACCCATCATGTTGGCCTAATTTTACAAATAGGTGCTACAACACAAAGAGTATAAACTCTCTGTCGTATCGAACAAAATGATCTTTTACTGTGCATCCATTGCTAGAAAAATGTGCTAAATATAACCTCTTACCTAAGAGTGTAGTATAGTTTACGTGTCAGTGAAACTGTACCCGGTTTTGAGGCTTTCTAGCGCTTCTTCCACTCCCTTCTGGTTGTATTTCATCATGTGTGTGTGCATGTCGAGGTAGTTGCTGCGAATATTCCTCTCTGTGCTCCCGTTTGGGACGGTTCCGAAGCGGAAAGGAGGATAGTGCTCATGTGGTTTCTGGAACTGTGGGGAGACACAGGGTGAGGAGAGGGGGAGTGGAAGAAGAAAGACAGGGCAGACCAGAAGAGGGGAGATGTGAGACGTTTTGTTTATTAGAGGGAGAAGGAGGGCTAGAGAGATAGAAAGAATGGAAGGAGAGGAGCAAGACTGAAGGGAGCGAGGAAAGTAGAGAAAGAAAGGCATGAAGAAAGGGGAGACGGAAGGGAGTGTGGAGGAAGTAATCAGAGAGAAAATAAGGAAAGGAAAACAAAGAATAGAAGAAACGAAAACAAGGGAAATATGGGCGAAAAAGTAATAGGCATTTATAGGCAAAAGAAGCAGAGGAGTAGAGAAAAATCGTGAAAGAAGAAGGTCCAAGATGAAGAAATAAGTTCAAAAGTAGTAAATAGGCAAAGGGGCTACTCAGTCGAATGGAAATTAATTTCAAAGTCATTCTACATTTTTCCAAGAGGGTTTTCTTCTGCAGCCAAACTGTATGAATGGACAGGACAGCAACCCACACACCTCAGCTCGACTAAGCTTGACACCAGTCAACAAATATCTCTTTGAAACATTTCACTGGCCAAAGATAATCCAGTTTGGTCTGGTCTGGTCCAGTCTGGTCCCGATCGAAGTTCACATTTCACGAGCTGATGTATTAATGTGGTGTGAGGCAAAAATACGTCCATCAGAGCTCAATTAGACTGTAAACAGGAAAGATCTATTCATCTCGGCTACAGCATTGACCTTTTGAGCTGAGCACAAATGAGTGAGCCAGTCCAAATTTGAGCGTGTGTGATGATATAATCACTCTTCAGCTGCAACTGCAGTGGATTCAACTGAGATGCTCTAGTCCTTTTTTTATACGATCAGCTGTTCAAACAAAAGTCCACGTCACAAAAGCTGGATTATACAGCAAAAGAGGGATTTTCTTAAATCTGCCTTAATGAAACACTCATATGTTGATGCATTTAATGGGATTAGTAGTAGCTGTAATAGCATACAGACGATGAGGAGATTCTTCCACATTTTAATGTGAGTGATGGGAAAAAATGCCTTAGAATGTTCAGTTGGAGCTAATGAGGAATAGATAAAGTAAAAGCATAAGTAAAAGGTTCAGTGTAAAAAGTTACAGTGCAGCAGCATTACAAACAACATCCTCCGAAAATTATCATACAGTTAAATCTGCCCTCTTTAAGTCAGTTTCTCAAAAAACTGAACATTATAATCTTCCTGAATGTTACTGAATGACCAGTTTACACTATAGGTTTATCAATCCACAATGCACAGCTGTATGTGACACTATTTTGCTGTCACTGTGACTGTTTCAGTTAATTTCATTTCATATTAGTGGCTCATATGTAAAGATTTACATCTTCAGTGAAAGTATTAGCTTAGGGTCTCATAACCGAGTGATTCAGTTTTGACAAAGTGCATAATAATCATAACTTCCACGTACCTGTCACTTTGCAGTCCTATTGTCTTCAAAATGGCAATAACTAAAATCAAAATACAAAATCCAAATAACTGAAAATGAGCCTTGTGGTTGACAGCCAAATTCTAATCAGTTCATCCTTGAGTCCAAGTGGACATTTCTGCCAAATTTTAAGAAATTTCCTTAAGTTTTTCCAGAGTTATCACATTAACAACAATGGGACAGATGGACAGTGCAAAGGGACAATTTGGGGTTCATATTTTTTAAATAACTTCCTAGTAAGTTTATAGCTAGGGTGTGTAATTTCTTTTTGGCATAATTGGGCAAAAATTCCCTAATAACTTTGAGAATATTGTAATTCAAGTTGTCTGAAAAGATTAGACTTGAGAACCTCCTAAGGGCTCTGTATTCAGGCTTTACTGAAATGTACCACATGATGGAAGCAATTGCTAGTGGAATAGTACAAAATGATACACATCAGCATTTAACAACATCGTAAATTAGAGTTAAAACACAGTATTAAAAGAAGCTGAATGTGCAAACGTGAACCTTATTTATTCAATTTACCATTAAAACATAAATTTTAAAAATTTTAAAGAAAATCCTCCTTTCATTACGATTATTATTCCATATCATAGTTCTTTCCATACAACCACATACAATTAAACCATTAACAAAATGACATATTTTGGCAAGGCTGGTCATTAATTAATGGTCTATTATGCTTCTGCCAGTGTTGGGGTCCTCTTTCACTTTGTCCGTTTCTCTTTGTTGTTTGGTTTAATCCTGTGAGAACAAGATCCCATTACCACTGGGTCTATCTAGGTTCTCACTCCCTTTTGGAAAAAAAAACATTATTTATGCTATTTGTTTTAGGTTTTTCCACAGATCTGTGAGACGGGGTAGGGAAGATGGGGAGTAAGGAGAAATGGACAAATACTTTGATTTTCTTCCTTTCATTGCATTTATAAACAATATGGAAGATGGCATAGCACTTGCTTTATAAGCCTGTGAGATACAGTATGAACAAAGTCGGCCTAAGGCCTGAATCTGCCTAATCCTTGTTGTGTAGTCTCTCAGAATTAAGGGGCATTGGAGGATGTGTTGCATGGGGTGATTTAAATTGCTCCCTTATGCTGAGGGACATAACATATCTGCATAAAGTTGATATAGTCAGTTAATTCCACCATAGATCACTGAGGTAGCTCTGCTCTGTTTTCTGTGAAGAATGAAATGCCATCTTGTAAAGGTGCTCTTTTCTTCTGTGGCCTGACTGTTTTTGTTCATTTGACATTTGGCAGTCCTGTAACACTGTAAGCGAGACAAGAGATGGAGATGGCTCGGTGCAGGGGTGAATATTGGAAATAGTGACATGACAAGTTGAGACTCATACGCCATCTGTATTGACAGAAGGCAGTAATTGATTAGTCATTCATGCTACTGAGCTCCCCGCTGTTAGGGAAAAGGACAGAGACCCTTAAGCAAGGTTCTTTTTCTTGACTTCATCTTTAAGGCACCAAAATTAAGAGAGAGACAGAGTAAAAAAATCATTGATTATACAGCGACAGACTCAAGGAGCTTTGGTCTTTGTCACCTCTGTTTACTTGTGTTCATTTGCTAAGTTGAACACTCAGTTACTAGTACCTGATGCCAAATCAGGATAGCTAAGAAAAACGCAGATGAGGAAAGAATATGCTAATAGTGCAGGATACACCAAAAAGACTAGGGCAACAGAGGCACGCACACACGCTCAGACTCCAGTCTTTCCTGATGGCTGATGGTTGGCTTGGTGGGTCCCTTCACTTACCTATAGAGTTCCTTATTGGTCCAGATCGAACTGGTTCGAATTTGGGAATATCAGCTTTCTTTCAACATATCTGCTACTGTATCTTTTCAATGTAATGAAACTAAAACATACAAATCAACAGAAATGTCTCTGAAATTCAGATGCCTTATTTTAGCAGTTTCGTGAATTTTTAACCATGTTCACCACATAGAAGGGAAGTACACTTATACGCATGCTGTAGATGAGAGGCAAGCTAACTAAGCTAACATTACAGCTTCTCAGACATGATTAGATTCACATTTGCTTCGACACGATGATACAATGTTTGGCAGAGAGAGTACTGCCATCTACTTCCATAATCCTGGAAGGGAGGCACACAACTCTATAGCCAAGTCACATAAAAACAATCTTGATTGACATATAGCAGTTTAAGAAGAAACAATACTGTTTTGGAGGTTGGGCTCTAAATTCCTTTGCCTTGTGTTTATGATTGATTAGGCAATATAGAGTGATACGCAGAGAAAATACAGCTCGTCTTCTCTTTGTCTGAGGTGACTTTAACCAACTGTCCTGTCTCATAATCACTCTGAGATTATTATTCCAAGTGAATCTGTCGTTTCTTACCTTCTTGTCAGATAGCCCAGACACTGTGTCGATATATTGCTCCTGGATCATGAAGGCAGCCAGGTTGGCAGTGTACGATGCCAGGAAGATAACGGCAAAGAAGGCCCAAACCAGGACCATGATCTTACTGGTCGTCCCTTTAGGGTTCTCAATGGGGACTGAGTTGTTGAAGACGATGCCCCACAGCAGCCACACCGACTTCCCAATGGTGAATGTCGGACCACCAGGAGCTGAGCAAACAGAGGGAGGAGAGAGTCAGAGAGGTTATTTTAATAAAAACATTTAATTGTCTGGTTGCCAGTTTTATTTAAACAGCTTTCAACAGGTGTATTACAGTAATTCTCTATTTTCAGGCTGCCCCAATAAGATTTTTAAGTCTCTTCAACTAATCCAGAATTTAGCAATGTATTGACAAGAACCAGCATCAGAGACCATATTTTCCCTGTTCTGGCTTTTCTGCACTGGCTCCCTGTTAAATCCAGAATAGGATTTAAAATCCTTGTCCCCACCTACAATATTATTCATGGTTAGGCACTATCCTATCTTAAGGAGCTCATAGTACCCTATCACCCAACCAGAACCTTATGCTCTCAGGATGGTTACTGGTGATCCCTAGAATCTCCAAAAGTAGAATGGGAGGCAGAAACTTCAGCTATCAAGCTCCTCTCCAGTAGAACCATCTTCCAGTCTCGGTACGGGAGGCAGACACACTCTCTGCTTTTAAGAGTAAGCTTCAAACTTTCCTTTTTGATAAAGCTTTTAGTTAGGGATGGCCTATCTAGCCCCCTAGTTATGCTGCTATAGCCTTAAGTACTCCATGGTGCTCAGCAAACAACCTGTCTCTGAACACCACAAAGACCAAAGAAATCATCCTGGACTTCAGGAAACACAAGGTAGATCTATCCCCCCTCTTCATACATGGTGACTGCATGGAGAGGGTCCACACCTTTACCTTCCTGGGCACCGTGATCTCTGCTAACCTTTCCTGGTCTGCAAACACCTCAGCTGTCATCAACAAGGCACAGCAGCGACTGCACTTCCTGAGATTGCTTAGGAAATATAACATCTGTGAGAAGCTGCTGGTGACCTTCTATCGCGCTATCATTGAGAGCATCCTGACTGAGAGCATCAAGGTGTGGTTCTCCCACTGCACCGAGGCAGATAGGGAGAGACTCCAGAGAGTGGTCAAGACAGCACAGAAGATCATCCGCTGCCCCCTCCCCTCCCTTAACGAAATATACTTAACCCGCTGCCTCACCAGAGCTGAGGCAATCACAAGAGACAGCACCCATCCTGCACACCACCTGTTTGACCCCGTACCCTCTGGCAGGCAGTACAGGTGCATCAAAACCTGGAATAACAGACTCAGAAATAGATTCTCTCACAAGCCATCACTGAACTAAACACAAGCTGGCACTGACATGTCCCCCCCCTGCCCACACACACACACACACACACACACACACACACACACACACACACACACACACACGCACACACACACGCACACACACACACACACACACACACACACACACACACAAACACCACTCAAGGACAATGTGCAATATTGACAGAGACTGACTATATTTTTATATTTTACTGATAGTATTTACTTTATATTTCTGTATCTATTCTTATTTTATCTTATTTTATTCTTAGATTATGTTTGTCATACTCAGTTGCTGCTATAATTTCATTGTACACTTGTACAATGACAATAAAAAGGATTCTGATTTAATTCAGGACCAATATAATATTATAAAAATCTTATTGGCATAAACATATTTGGTGGTATGACATTCTTGGAGCTCCCTGTAGGTAAAGTACACCTCCCTGCCCTTCCGTGTGGCTGGAAAGGCTAAGGTGAGCTAAGCTAAGCAGGTACAGAACAGAGCAGTCACCAATAGAAATTACAGTGATTGAGTCAGAAGTGAGAAAAGATCCTAATAATCTGGAAGGAACAATACAATTAACAGGTTTTTGCTAATGATTCATTGACGGTCCCTGCCACAAACTTGTTTAAAAATCAGGTTTCTACGTGTTTTCTCTCGTGGAGTAAAATATGTTCACATTGTTGGTATGAACGAATCATCTCATCCCTTTCTGCAAAACAACAGAACAATTTCACAGCCTCAGCCCATTTCCATCGCTCTCTGCCACCATTGCTCATGTGCAGCAACAGAGCGTGCCCCCACCATCAATCACACTTCGATTAGCTTGCAGCTGAATTCTAATTAAAACAGGAAAATAACCTTTCGGACCTGGAGATGAGGCATATTGTGTTAGTGCTGTGTTCTGGGATCGATTAAAACTCTCCCCAAATTCCTGTGGAGGAACTTTTATCATTGTAGAACGTGCAAATGGGATGGATTTAGTAATGCACACACAGGCTTACTGTGAAGTGGTTGCCAAGATAAGCAAATTAAATACATTTCATGCATCAAAGCTTCTGGCTATTTTCTGGCTTTATATCAAGTAAATACAAACAACTACATTTATTCTTGTCACTTTATGACAAGAAAAGCAGAACACATTGCAAAATATGGGATACAAATCTGATATACATGAGATTCTTTGGGATAAAAACTGAGTATTTATAGTATTTTACCAATTTTACCAGTAAAAGTGAAAATGTAGAGCTTTAAAACTCACATTTTGCGCTGACTAGTCTTCGGTTGTAGCCAACAGGACTAAGGTATTCAAACACAAAAACTGTGACAGCCACCACGGTCAGGCACATCACAAACATCATGACCCAAACTGCTGGGCTGTAGGGCTCTGGAGGAGGAGAAACAAACATACAGGATTAAAGAAAGTCCTTTCTCTAACTCTCAGCCTGTGATGGGGGTCACCATACAGTACGCAACAGGATAGGTGATCAGAAAGTGAGAAGGGAGAAATATACTTCAACATTTTGTGCTGAATTTTGTTGTTCGGGTTTTGGAAAGGGATTTAGGTGTGTGTGCAGCACGTAAGGGGATTTAGTTGTAGGCTACAGTTATCGACGGGATAAAAGCTTAATGGAGAAGTTTCCCGAAGCGTCTGCAGAGACAGAACTTGTCTAAGTAGGCCATCCTGAGAGGGAGTGGTGAGAGAGAAGAAATATGGCTGAAAGTTTCTGAATATCAAGCTCCAGGGTATGGTTAAATAAATGTTATGACCGGTTTGAACGAGGGAACAATCAAAACCAAAATGGATGTAGAAAATGCGGCTTCTCTTACCAAGAAAGGCTGATGGAGAAACTGTGCCGTTGCTCCGGGCAACCATAACGCTGATGCCTGTTTCAACAAATGGCACGGAGAAGTCAATGATTTCCGAACGCTCCTCGTTGATAGTGAGGGAGCCGATGGCCATGTCAGCTCGTCCATACACAACCTGTGAGAAGACAAACAGACAATAGAGCAATAGCACTGGGGAAGCTGAGGTGGTACACATATGCAGTTTTTAAAACCTGCTTTCCTGCATTTAATCTGCATTAATATCAAACTATTTTTGGTTCATCTATAATCCTGCAAAACAGACCTGAATGGGTACATTTTATTAGAACAAAAACTTGCTTCCCAGCGTCCCAAAAGTTCTCTGTGAAAATATAGCAAATTCTGACTTTAATGAGCAATCCTTTTAAAACATAATGCAGCAAACACGTTGAGCTTTACAGTAAAACATGACTCTAAAAATGGCTGTCAGCAGAGATAGGGAGGAAAAAAGAGAAGAGGGCTGCTTACACAAGCTTACTTTTCTGAAAAGCTGGAATTTAGCAGTGTTTTTCTTATAAATGCTGCACACAAACATACACATATACAGAAACAGACCCAGAGTAGAGCGCCTGAAGCCACAGAAACATAAGCGGTAAGGCTCTCCTGAGGAACACCTGGGCGTTTCACTTTCAGATGCAGCTGTGTTTGATGTGGCTTCGTGTACGGGAGGGAAGTGTGTTAAGCACCGTATGTAAATGCACGGCCTCACAACCCTGACCTAGATAAAATCCAAAGAAACTCTGTTGGTCATTCAATGCTATTTTCACTGAAGAGACATTATGAATCATTACTGCCATCCACCAGCTGAGGAACAGGTGAGGAGTCACCTCTGGTGGCAGTTTTACCGGCTTTATTTTACAATTAAATCATGAGAAAGCTTAAAAACTACTAAAAATCATTATTTTTCATTGCTTGTGCTTTGACTGTTTGCCCACACTTCCTTTGCTCCTTATTGACAGGACAAGAATTTTAAAGCTAATTTCAACATTTTAATGCTGTTTTTGTGAAATTAAACAAGCAGTGAAAGATCAGGTGGCAGCTGCTGTGCCAACGTGTATCCTGGATGTACCGTATAAAGAACACCATGTGCTACCAGAATACACATCAAGTGAGCGTTTGATTGCAATCTTTTATATTGGACTGTCTTAAAGTTTGCTGCAGCTATTTTGAGCTCTTGTGTTTCTGTTAATTACCCTGCTCTGAATCACAGAGAAGAAATGCCTTATTCATAATAAATGAGAAATCATCTACCACCTCATTTAGCTGCTAAAAGGTGCATTTTAAGTTGGCAGCAGGCTGGAGGAGGTTTGACAGTTTTTCTTTAACCATGAGTGAAGATTTGCTGCTTTTGATAACCACCTTTAATGCAATTAGGGCAAGGCATAGCCCAAAGCTACATCTTTTTAATATCTGTGTGAACATTTTAAAAGCCCTTGTTCTAATAACAGCCTGCAAAGGGTCACTCTGTGACTCAGTACAGCTGCATTCAGGGATTTATCCATCTTTAAATAACAGCCCTCAGTCTCACCTCCCCAATCATGCCGTTCCAAGTCCCACGAACCAGCTTTCCATGCTTTCCATTGGTGACCAGGTAGAGGTCGTAGGAGAACTTGATGGTTCGGGACAGCTTCTTCAGGATGTCTATGCAGAAGCCTTTACAACAGAGTTTGGTGTAGGACTCAGCTTGGCTCATAATACTGGAAGGAGGATGAGAAAAAGCAGAGTCATGCATACTGTAAATATTGCTTTGTTTTTAACATCTTGTGATCAAAAGCCCGGTCTGGCAGCTGGGACTGTCGTTATTTTTAGCTTCTAAACTAGACTAAGGCTGTTTGCTTCAGAGAGTGAGTTCTAAATACGTTCAAAGCAACCATTGCGTCAACAGCAGCGGAGTGAGGGGCAGGCGGTGACTGGTTCATTAGCTAAAATCAATGTCTGTTCACAGGGTGTTTTTCAAAGAGACAGAGGACAGCGCCCAAAAATTGCAAACACAGAGGCGATGTGACAGGGCCCACAGTGGATAGTTAAGTGACTGTGATAGCCTCTAATCAAAGGCCATTAAAGTGTGTAGCGTTTGAGGGCCGCTTGCTCCCTTTCTGTGGCCTCACTGCTTAATGGAGTGTAGAAAAAGACAACAGAAGGACAGGAAATGATGAAAAATAATAGAAAGCAACTGAGGACAATGACAGTTAAAGGCAGACAGATTGAAAATTAAGCCGACAAACTAACTCTTCCTCTTTACTTTGTCATCTATCCTGCTGGCAAAGTGAGATGTTTGAGATAATCTTTGCGCATCAATGAGTCACGAAAAAGCATTCGAGGTCATTACTTTAAGCAGCTTAAGGTTTCATTTTAGACCCAACCGAAGAACTTTTGCGAGACTGACTTAGATCACAGGAGTCGATAGCTATGATAGGTTTAGGGTTAGGGTTAATTGTTGCATGAGTCAGCCACCTGTTTTACTCATTTCACTGACAAAAGATGCACTAATGCACTTAAAATGTCATTCAAACACAACACACACATTACATACAGTACAGTGTCCTCTGAGACATAGCGGCAGCCATGCCGTTTAGTGTGTTCTTCACAAGGTGCCCAGAAACTAGTGCAGCGTGGAAGGAAGCACGCTGGCAGACAACAGCGAGGATCGTGGCTTTAGTTTGGAGTGAGAGGAGGGAAAAGGAGGATAGATGGAGGAGAAAGAAGAGGAAAAGGAGGAATCGATGGAAAGTTATGTCCTTCAGCTAAATATTTTAAAATATATCCGTCAGAAAAATATTCCCAAAGATTCACCAAATATCCAAAGGTATGTGGACACCCAAGCACAAAATGTCACTCCAGAATATGGGTATTCATACACTGCTAAATCCAAACTTGCTACATAACTGTATGTTACATGACTCACTTTGTTGCCTTGTCCCAGAAGCCCCAGACTGTTGTGAGCTAAAGAACATGGCTCTGCAAACAAGGTAAATCCGCTGTATTGTTGATGAGCAAATGAATTTATTTATGGGCTGTGCTCAGCTAATTGATGACGCTGTCATGTTAATTTCCCGCACCCAAAAAAGTTGAAGACTTTAGAAAGAATCAGGGCCATGTCACGAAGGTACAAGTAGCACAGAATGTCTCTGAATTACTTCCATACTGGATGAATCTAGGGGGCAAAAGTTACCTCCAATGTTCAGTCACTGATACCAAATAAAGTAAAGAAGTAAAGAGTGGAGGACAAAATGTTTTAGCTCCCTAAACCAAGATCAAACCATATATTTTTTGCAAGAGACAGGATTTGTAACATACATTGCCAATTTTTTCTATTTATGGAAAATAAGTTAAGATTGTCCAGTTTGTAGAACCATCCAAATAATGTTCATTCACAAAATAGGATAGGGATAAGACAGGTATCCTTATATTTTTAAAAATATGAGACCAGAAAATCTAAAAAAAAATAAAATTACCTACTAATAGCTTCAGCAGTGCATGTTGTGATACATCATACGTTAATCACAGATTGTTAGAGTTGTATTTTAGTTTGGAATTTCTGTTAAAAATTAAGACAGAGAGGTAGGCAAAGCTTCCTGGCAAAAGAAGCCATCATCTGTCCAATGAAAGGATTTTTTAATGAGCAGGAAAAACAATTTTAATCACCCTAAATATCTGTTTTGTGGTGGAGCCTCTCAGACCACACACCGAGATTAACTGATTTATATAGCAGCGCTCATCTCACCCACTTTCTTTCCTTGTCCCTGTTTGTCAGTCACCATTCAAATGGGACATTTATTTCTTTACTTCTCTCCAGCCAGAGAGAAATAAAGGAGAAACAGAAAGAGGGGAGGATGAGATAACACTTTTTCATGCTATGACAGATGTTCAAATGTTGGACAAATAAATCTTCTTTACTGGTAATCAATGTGCCGCTGTGCCCAACAACAGCCGCAACATATCTCTCTATAATTAATGTGCCAGCATTGGTCAACCAAGCAATCTATGCATAGTTAATACACACACACCTCACTGAATGTGAAAATGGACATAATGGGGTGAACTCTTGTTTTTCTGCTGTTCAGGCGAATAAAAACTCAATACATTATGGAACAAGTGGTGCTTATTGGGTAAAAGTTACCATGCTGTCTACATTCTGCATCAATGCTTAAATTAAGGACGTAGTTCATCATTTTAGTAAATACGTTTATGCATCAGATAGGAAGTTCGATACCACTCTAATGTCTGTCCAGTAAGTGTGAAAATAGTCACAGACAAGCTTAATTATCTTACATTAATACTGTAATTAATAATTGTAGCAATAACTTTATTTGTATAGCACCTTCCCACAAGAAAGCCAGCTCAAAGTAATTAACAATGTAGAAACTACATGCACCAAGTTCTTAACACATAAAAGACAGAATGAATGGGGGAAAGATAAATGCAATATTAGATGTAAAACAAAAAAAATGGCAATTCTGACCTTTATTGTAAAATTGAGAACATGTGTCCTTTAAATGACACCTAGGAGTATCGTCTCGAACTAGTGAATATGTACACTGAATGTGTAATATGAACATATGAAATAACATCTTAGTTAACATAAAGACCATTAGTAAATGATTACGAGACAATTAATTTACTGTAAGTAAATGCTTATTACTGCGTTTACTGATGTTAATTAATGTACCGTTCTTGTAAGGTGTTATAAGTGAATAAATTAAGTTAACAAGGGATGTATATAATACATAAAATAAAGAAAAAAACACAATATTTTAAAGTGCAAACTGCAGCAAATTCGTTTAATACTCTGTATCATAAACATAACAGCTCTTTCAATGGTAAAGTAAAGACATAAATTCTTTGCTTTTGTTTAAAAATAATTGCCAAATGACTTTCCAAATATCTTTCTGTCGATATTCAAGTTTCATTCATTCTGTACATATAGACTTTCATAATACAATGATTGATAGCTACAGGGTGTGATTGACAATAATGCAAAGGTATTTAAAATACTTGAACATGAAGCCTGTGCAACTGGATTTATTTATTTATTTGTTATTACAAAGTGAGGTGATTACCAATTAATTTTTTTTTAAATTTTTTTTTTATGCATGATACAACAAGCTGCACGCTGTTTTAAAAAAGGTGAGAGTGAATCATGTAATTGTGTCAATATGTAATTGTAACACAAATCCATGTGTAAAGAAACAAATATCACACTGGCAGATAGGGGTGGCTGCACAAATGGTATGGTTCTACGCTTGGGTGAACTCCCAGCTGCAGGTAAACAACACGGCAGTACATAGTAACAATCAATAACAAGCAGGGAGAAAATCGTTCAATATAAATAAGGTTACACATAACAAACCTCCTGAGTGTTGACAGTAGCTTAACTGTAAGTAAAGTCTGAGAGAAAGATGTTTTGTTCCAAAGCAACAACATGAAAGCACCAGGATACTGAGTAGATATGAGCCTCAAGGACGTTAAATAAATGACCACATGGGTGCAGTTAGACACGGTGCCCGTGGTAGGTTCAATGATACATCACAACATGAGGCCAAAACAAGTTTATTGTGTCATGGCAGCACATTTAATGTTTTGACTGTTCTCATATGGAGTTGGATTCTTTGTTTCTGGGCTCTTACATTTAAGCAAATGATTAGCACTGCTGGTTGGAGGAATCATGTCTTATTTTCTGGATGAGTAGACATTGTTCACAGAAAATGCAAGCCAAAAGCTTTTAGAAACCAATCTGTTCTCAATAAATGTAAAATGCTCGAATTATGGTGTTACTTTTTCAAAAGTGGAAGACACCGTTGTAGTTAGAAATCAGGAAAGAGCAGCACAAACAAATCAACCATTTAGACTGCTCTGTCACTGAGTCAGTCCATACTGAGTTATGAGCTACTTCACTAACCTTTGTAATTCTACAATCACCAATTGAGCATTTCATCTTCCTGTAAAAAGACAAAGCCTCTAGCTGCTTATGATGGGAGCAGATGAGGAATTAAGTTGATAATGACAAAGCACGTATAGGGAGGAGGTTGGGATGGACAGATAGGCCGACTAGACATCAGACTTTACATATATCATCACCTGGTAGAGTATTTGAGAATAAAATTGGAAATTTACGAGAATAAACTCATAATATTCTGAAAATATTATTTATTTATTTGATAGGACAGATATCAATAGATCAATCCCCTGTGCCATGATGAGGGTGGAGAACTTTGAAGTTGTACTTCAGTACAGGATTCACAAATGGGGAAATCCTTAATCTTTGGGCACATCAGCGCAACATTATCATCAGTATCAGGACTTTGAAAATAATTTGCAAGAAAGTGAATTTTTCCTGATGAAAGAACTACACAGACCTGGAGGAAATCATCTGTTGTTTGAGGCAGTCTAAGGACCTGCCTGTTTTGTTCATTTGTGCATAAAATCTCGTAAAGTTGTGAATTTATTCTTGTACAATTCCAACTTTATTCTCTTGAAATTTCCACCTTTTTTCATTGTAAGTTCACTACTTCTTTCTCATATATTTATGACTCTATTCTCAAAATCTAAAAAACAAAACAAAATTAAAAAATTAGAAAAAGTTCAGCGTGGCCCTAAAACTCTGCCATACAGCAGTGAGGACAGTGCTTAACAATGTATATCCTGTGAGTGAGACTGGGACTAAATCTAAACAAATCTTAAAGACCTGTTCCAGCCTTTGATTAAACCGTTCAAAATTTCTGTTTCCTAAAATTATATATTACAGGGATTTTTCTCCCATGAAAAAAAAACTCCCAATGGTCTTCTACACCTTTGCCTCATTGAGGTTGTGGGTATCTATAAATGAGCATGTACTCTACCCCTCGTCCACAACCAGAGCTTACCTACTCTGTCATCTTCTGACTTTTAAACTAGTCTACTGTACACTGCACTGCACAGTGTAAAGTTTGAACATTGGAGTAACTACATGTTTGAACCAGATATGGATTCTCAGGAAGAAGAGGAGGAGCTATTCGTATGAGTTGAAGCATCAGAATGCTAAGTTTCATTTCTGAAAATTTAAGAGTCATCAGGATCGGTTCCTTTCATTTTCTACACAGGACCTGGCTGTCAGAATGTAAGCAGATATCCTAAACCATTTTGTTGACTGCTTATTTTGGTGATGATGTGTGTCATATTACGTTAAAAAAAAAAAAAAAAACCCCACAGAGACATGATAATGTGGTCAAAAATGGGATTTTCATCACAGATAGTTGGCAGCTGATAGTGGTGATAGTAGTGATAGTGGAGTCAGATTAGACAATACTTTCAAATGTCACTGAAGAAGACACTGGCAGGACTGACTTTGTTATTTAATTTGAAGGAGTTTCTGTCCTGAACAAACCAGGCCCCTTGATGCAACGGTTTCCTGCCCTGTCTGTTGGTTGGTTGGTTTGTTAGTAGGATTATGTAAAAACTGACAGATGGATTCCAACTAAACTTGGTGGGGTGATGGGTGATAGGCCAAGGAAGAACCTATTTAATCCAGGAATTTTAATTAAAGAGAAATACTGGCTATTGTTGGAGGTACACACTCTACTATTACAGTCTAATTTGTCATCAGTAAGGCTGATGCTATACAGCTTTAAGGAAATAGTAACTTTTTATTGGATAAACAGCAAGATTAAACTGTTTCTTTAAAGAAAATGCCAATTTTATCTCAACATACCAAATGAACAACCTATCTAATTTGGTAAGATTATATTGCGATTTGAGTTACTTCCTCCTGCAAATCTACTACGGATTTTAATGTAAGTATATCTGGATGTTTTGATTTCAAATTTTTTCTCTACATAGTTATAAGGGATATGATTCACATACCATCTCAAAGGAAATAAACTTTTAAACTACATGGGACATCTTAATGACACCATATTCAGTTGACATATGTAGGTTATATTTGCACTGACATATTACAAATATCATTTTAAATGAGAATCATGTTTGCCAGTAGTCACTGTAAAAAACATTAAGCCCATGCGCTTTTTGCTCCTGGGATCAAACACTCCTGTGTGGAAACAATCGAACTAACAAATATTTATGACACCGTGGCTGTTTGAACATAATGAAGGCATTATGAATTCCTGACGAGCACCGGTTGTGGGTAGTCAGATGTAATAGTTGTTTAATGGCTGTTTTCTGCCTTGCTGTGATCTGTGTTTGACACTGGAGGTGTGTTTTTAAAGTGCTGAGACGCTCGGCACACACAGTTACGCTGTGTTTAATGAAGTGTGGCGGTTTGCAGTCTACTCATAACTAAACTGGGGCAGACAGAGGGAGAGGGAGGCTGGAGATGTCTGTGCGGAGGAGAGGGTATTATCTTAAATTTCCTAAACTTGTGCTCGTACAATATGATACCCTTGTTGTGACTTTTGGTACTAAATTAGTACTAAAATACTTTACTGAAAAATGTGTTTCTCTAAAATTGTCTTTCATTAAAAAAAAGCCAAAGCTCCCATATAGTAAATATTATCTAAAGTCAGGCGAAAAATCCGCCAAAACAGGACTGTGTAAATATGCAAAATATCTATTCAAATTTTGCTAAAAGATGAACAATCAAACTTGACCTTTAACACAATTGCTTCTTCTGGTGTTTCTGGCATCTGGACCATTTTGTCAGCTGCTTCATCAACAGTCACTTAAGTCTGAACACAGAACCACAGTTTATTGAATCTGCTGTAGAGGACAATTTGATAAGCTCTGGTAAATGTGAGTAAAGGTCCCTGTGTGATTCTCTGCATCAAAAATGTAACTCCAACCAACAAGCAACCAGTCATGACACAACACAACACACAAAACACAAGCATAATAGTATAATATTCCTACTATTTACCACAAAAAAAGAAAAACAGGAATTCATGTGGCCCTCCTTTTTTCTGGCCAAGAGCAACTTTAGAAAGAGAATCATTTTATCAACCACATAATTTAAAAAAAGGTTCAAAGTTCACCACCAGCATGAGATTATCAAAAGTTTTGCCATTCAAGCCCTGTTTGTATCTGTATGTTTGTCTTGTGTGTCAGTCAACTGCTTCTACATGAGAAGGTGAGCACGTGTTCGTGTTGATATACCTCTCTGTCCGATTGGACTGGCGCCTGCAGGGCACCGTGTTGCGGACACACGTGCCAGTGCCCGGGTCCACATTCTCCACCATGACGAAGGGATGTTCCTCCAGCGTGGCCACCGTAAGGTGACGGTCATCCGACACTTGCTCCAGGAAGCTGCCATATCGAGGCCAGACCGGGTAGCGCACCTGAAGGATCCCTCGAGCATACGTGCCCACCTGGAGAGGGAAACAGGGAACCCACTGCTATTTTCACACTTTACACGAAGGGTACATTAATTAACATTAGTTCATGCAGTAATAAACATTTATTAACAGTTAATAAATGTGTCATGTAATCACCATCACTAAACCAGCCACTAGGGGTCACAAATCTGTGTGTTTCTAGTGCCGGTCCCAAGTCCAGATAAATGGTGAGGGTTGCATCAGGAAGAGCATCCAGCGTAAAAACTGAGCCAAATAAAACAAATCACGAAAAAATAATTTCATACCCAGAGGGTTGCGGTTAACAATGTCTGCCACCGGTGCTGTTGCACAACAGTGTACCGGCGGAAATTGGACTACTATTAGTTGAAAAACAAGAGGAAAGAAACGCATTAGGAGATAGAGAAGAGGAAAGTTAATAATGTAGAAATGAATGGTTTGGATTTTGCAATGCATGTGGTGAATAGCTACTTTAGCTAAAGAGGGAAGAACACAGGGTGACATAAGAGCGGATTCATAGATTTACAAATTAAACTACCCAGGAGCGGAAATCTGAATTGAGTTTCTCCACAGTCAGGTGTAACATCTGTGACCCAGTGAAATGATTAGAAAATAGTAATCAAAAATCAAATATATAAAAACATCTTAGAAAACCTTAATATTTCACTGCAACTGTATAAGGCATACTCATTAAAAAATTAAAACAGGCTTGTGCTACCTCCACAAATGTATATGTAAATACCACATAACACGTTTTACCGCAAGAATTAACTTCATGAGTCTAGTAACACTGTTAGGATACAAGCCTACAAATTTTTCTTTCACATAGAGAGAAAGCCCCGCTTTCGCAGGGCATCAAAAAATTGGGTAAAACTCTTGTTGTTCCACTCCACGGAAATCTTTAGTAAAAGGCGAAAGATTTATACGATCTGAAGTGAAACAAGAGTGATCTACCGGTACAGCGCACAGAGGACCGACTACATCAGCGGCAACAGCCCTCTGAGTGCCGGTGACGACCTCATCCATTCATACACAACAATCCCAGCCACGTCATGTGCAAACAAACACACAAACATTACAAAACACCGCGAATCTTTACTGTAAATGACAAACATCAACATTTATTTGGCATTTGTTAGGCATCCTCGCTGACGCGCACTGCATGATGGGATTGTGTGGTCACTTCCGGGATATCCTGAAATAACTCTACACTGCTGGTTATTGTTGTTTTGAGACATTTTGGATAAATTAAACAAAGCTTGCGATCGCACGCCAAACCCAGTCTTTCTGCCTGTGTTTTTACTTTTAAATAACTTTTGAATTAAACTTTCGACGTAACTGCCCTCTCTCTCTCTCTCTCTCTCTCTCTCTCTCTCTCTCACGCACGCTCGCACACATTAGGACGTCTACTGGTGAAGAACGCTGCGTGAATAGAAACATGTAGGAAGGTTTACGACCTTTAGTAAATTTTACTAATTTATTTTAATTTGAGTTTACCTATCTTAATACGTATCCCAACGATTTGTGACAAGTGAACATCAATAATTGTGTCAATCCGATAAAATGTCCAATATTCAAGAATAAGTGAGTCATGATTTTATAATTTTATACAAAATAAGGAGCCCTACCATTAGCAGGGCAACACAAAAATTGAGTTAAACTCTTGTGAAGCCTCTCCACGGAAATCTTTAGTAAAAGGCGAAAGATTTGTTCGATCTGAAGAGGAATCAGAGTCAGATGAGTTTCACGTTGACTGACAGGCTGATCACTTTGGCGCAGACACGCACCTCGCGGCTGGTGTTACATTGATGTTACTAAAAAAACACACTAAGAACATAAAGTTAACATCATCTTGCGGACACACAGCAAAAAGGCGACGACTGTTTTCACTCTGCGCTGATTTGCAGCAACTCTTCGAATTTTGCAACGTCTTCGGTTCTTAGCGCAAGGCATGCTGGGATTGAGAGTGCTTTTAGTCTCGTTTTCTTTTAACTTTCTGTTCTTGACTCCAGTATCTCAAAAATAAAGCAGCTGATTTTGAATTCCCAAAAGACACCAACGGAACCCCTTTATACTTGTTTTAATGATTTCATAGGAGATTTAACAGCCGACTTGCAAAACAACGACTCCCTGTGGTAGCAGACGCGTTGAATCCCCCCCACATCACCGTGGAATAACGCAAGTTTCTCTCATTTCCTACCAGCGAGGTCGACAGAAAAATATTTGAACCACCGAAACAAGTGAAACAACGCTCTCACCATCACTAAATAATATTTTCACCGACACAAACTGTCATAAAGTGAAATACATTGGAGAAACGTACCTGTTTAAGCCCAGGTAGCGTAAGCATCCATAGTGTCTCCAACAGTTGATGTCTGTTCGGTAAAAAGACCTCCAACCTACCAGGAAACTTTCAAAAAAAAAAAACCAAACTAGACGATTTACAACAAAAAACTTTATCCATATAAGTAAAATTTCCTCACATAGTGTGGGATATTTGGGCCCATGATAGCGCAGCAGCGACTGTTATGTTAACAGGTGTTACATCATTTTCTGTGACGCAATTATGACCTTTATGACCTTTCCGGGGCGCCGTAGTTCTTATCTACTTCGTCACTATTACAGGCTTTATTACAGCAAATATTGGCAAAAATATGACAGTCCCCAAAAACACTAAATGTTTTCTAAAGAGAATAAGAAGTGAATTGCAACAGTTGTGATGCAGTACCATGATTCTAATATATTAATATCAAAATATTAAATGGGTAATTCAGCATAGAATTGACTTTTGCGACCTTCTCTGCTGTTAGTCTCTATTCTCTTCACCTATCATGTCTTTTCTTGCTTCAGAGATTGAGCAGGGTTTTTTCTTCTTTTCTTTGTAATTTTTTAACGACAAATTAGCATATGCGGACCAGAAGGAAAAGGGTTAGAAGATGGAAGAAGAGCAACGTTAATTAATGCAAACTGAGGAAACTTTAAAGTCTTCCAGTGAGACAAGGAAGTAAAAAAACAAAAACAAAACAGAAACAAAGTGCAAACCAACTGCATCACATTAATAAAACATCCCAGCAAGTATTGCCTTGAATCTGTGTTCATTCTGTTGACTGATTATTCTATTATTAATTTTCTTTTTTTTTATCAAACAAATTGAATGTCACTGGTCATAAATGGGAACTGCTCATTGGATTAGCGCAATTTATTGCGTTTTTTTTTATGCGTTTGCGCATTTAAATTAATTTGCTGCTTCAATCCCTGATGAATATCCAGAATCAACAAACACATGCACTGACAGACAATTATTTTCCATAGGAAGGTATTTATTAAAAGAATAAGCTCGAGACCAAAATTGCTCTTCATGTCACATCGCAGGATGAGTAATCCTATCGATGTCGCCACTAAGCCCGGTGAAACCCTTTCTGTCAGATACAGGACTGTTTGTCACGTCAACCCAACCTAATGAGCCCTGCTGCACTCAGCCAGCAGAGGCCGACTGCACATGAAACGCGCTCTCTCACAGCTTTAATCAGACCCCTTCTTCATACGGTGGCAACTCTCGAGTCTTGACTTGCTTTCTTGCTCACTCATGTTAGCGCTCCTCCCTCGTCATACATGGATGGCTCACAGATCTGCATGAAGGAACAGTGTGACGTGCCAGGCAATGATTTGTCTCCCTGTGCCATCTGTGAATGACAGAATCCCAGACATGACGGTTGTGAAAATCAATCAGCCCAATTGGTCTCTTATGCGATTCCCATATGTCTTCTTTTCCTCTGAAGCGTCTTAAGCCGACACTCTGTCATCTACCCGTCTCTCTCATATTCACTCCACTGTTGAGACGTGTCTGTTGTGCATTAATACTGGGTGTTAGAATGAATGTATCATTAAATAAAATGTCTTTTCGGTGCTGCCAATTCAAAAAAATGTCAACTATAAACAATAACTTGGTTATTTTAAATTCTTCCAGTTGTTTATTCCTTGATACATTTTATAGGGGCTGCCATTATTTTATATTCTCCTCAGACATGTCCTGTGCCAACCTGCTATGCAACTTTACCAAAGTTTCCCTTATACTGATAAGAAACTATGTATTTGTTTTAAAGATCATTTCCTTGTTTGTTTCTGTATTGGCCTCTGTGCATACTAGTACACGACTGTTCAGTTGTTTCAGTTTGATTTAACCACTACGAAAACTGTACACTAAAATCTGGCTTGTCAGTTTTGGTCCAACCAAAAAAATAGGATTACGTGACTTAATAGGATTAAGTCTTTCAACCCAGCAAAGATCGGTAGATCAATATTTTTCAATTAGTATAAGGATAAAATCATGTAAAACGTATTGTCGCTATACGTTTAATGCTAGATCCTGTCACCCTTTTGATGTGGTAAAGCTTTCACTGAGGAGCGGAGGTGCTAATTCCCAGAAGTTACGCCTTCAAAGAGGAGCTCTGGTATTAAACCTAAGCCTTATTGCTCGATCTTAAATTCACACAAAAGACATCTTTTTTTTTAAAAAAAAAAACAACTACTCCAATATTGATTTCAGACACGAAGACCTACAAGGCCAAACAAAAACATTGAAATGAAACCATTTGTTCACCGCTACTAATGCTGAAAATGTTACTGCAAGTCTCTGGCAACAAGTAGCGAATACGTGTAGATAACTGTAAAAATACTGCATAAAAAGAATGATTGTGTACACACTACTACCTGTAAACATAATGATACCGTAATAAAGTATTTATTGTATATTATTGTACACATGATTCTTGCCAAGATGTGATATTTTGTGTGATCATTTGTTTATACATTTTACTCTCTGCTGGTGTTTGCTGTCAGTGGTTTTGGTTTATGTATGTCATGTTAGCTCTTTGGTTACCATGTAGTGTCTAAAATTTATTCATTTGGATTCACTTTTGCAATACTGAATATGTTGTTACCGGGTATTGTACCAGAGGGTTCAGATGTCATATATTTATGCTATAATGGTAATGTGGTATGGACCAATTTATGGCATGACATGTTAATTTAAAAAAAAAATCAATCTGTGCTATTGTAATCTGCTAAATAATCAGACGCATGACAGACATGTTATTGCTTTGGAATAAATCTACACAAATATCTTCTCTTTCATGAAATAATGGAAAACTTGCCAACTTGCCCCTTCGGCAGCCGACTTGTGTTGTATTTCCCTGTCGAGCTAAACAGTGCAGGCAACCAAACTCTGCCCAGGAGTCATTTTCAAATAAAAAAGATGTATTTTGTGAAATTTAAGAGACTTAAAACCCAGGAAAATGGGCTTAAGTTCAACTTTAAGTGAAAATGTTGTGAATGATCACTGTTCTGGCTCACTCTCAAAACCCTCATAGATCTAATTTTCCAGCAAGAACAGACTGCTGTTTTCAGCCAGAGGGCTCTCATTAAAAACCAGGCATTCTCCTTTAAAGTCTTTTGAAGCAGATCTCCAAGAGTATAAAACCTTCTTGCTAAAAATGTCACCTGGCAGAACTGTTCAGACGGCGATGAGGAAAAACATCATGTAAAACTGTCATGATGGCAGCCACTTGAAAAGCAATCGTGTACGACGTTGTGCATGAATGAAGCTGCACGCTTGCCACTTTAAAATCAAAAACACACCACTTCAGCTTCAGCACAATTGCATGTCCATGTTCATACACACATGCGTGCGTACGCACCAGCGAGGAGGTGGCAGTGATGGAGAAGGTTGGTCTTTCCCGGGGAGAAATAAATGAGTTCAACTCCAGCCGTGAGATTACATTCAGGGCTCTATGTTTAGTTGCACTTTTTCAATACACCCGAGGCTCTGAAAAGTGTGTGTGTGTGTGTGTGTGTGTGTGTGTGTGTGTGTGTGTGTGTGAAAGGGAGTCACACAGGATATGGCTTCAACAGGAAACACACACGCAGCATTGTCAATTTGAAATTATGCCTATACTTGTACCTTCAAATGTCACCTGTTACTAGAGTTATTTACCTTCAAGTGTTCAAGTTTGAAACAGTTTTCACCTGCTTTTTTTCCCCACCAAGACACATTTTGACATCTCTGAAGCGACTCGCGAAAACTTGTTTTATCCAGTCAGATTATATTTGAACGTCAGAGGTTTTCGAAGCGGAGAGGTAAGGAGAGGAAAGCATGCCGTGCAAGGTGGAAGAGACAGATGCAATATTAATGGAACCTGTTTGCAAACATGTAAACTAATACAAGCCAAAAAGCCAGAAGCCTCCTGCTTTACATCATGTTCTCAAATCGCGACAAGTGTGTTTAAACAGTATTTTGACTGTGGCTGGTTTCGCAGCTGTCGCTGTCCTCATGTTTACCTTTGCCCCAGTAACTTTGCATGTCATACAGCAAACCGACGACGATCAGGCTGCAAGCTTAAGTGCTTTTTATGTTGGATATTCTTTTTTTATTTCTTACATGGCCAGCGTGTGAATGGATCAAGGCCTGAATGTGACCACAAACTTAACTAGCTGACATCAAACACAGCATACCATGTACAGAAGTAAACAAAGAGCAAGAAGTGGTCCAAAGCTTAAATTCATTGTGATTTGCGCTGTTCACACTGTCATGAAACAATCAGATTTAGGCCCCTTGGGCCCACTTTGTGGACATAGTCTTTTTAGGCAGTCCATCCATCATTTGTGTGTCTATGTATGTGTGGAAGTGAGATTATTTTCAGTGTTTATGGCAGGTTTTCTAACATATGATTTTGTTTTGAAAATTAAAATACATTACACAAACTTGGTTACAGTATTAAATGTCATCAGGACGTCATAGCGAAGTCCCAAGAGTTTAAGAAAAAGAAGCTAAATGTGGGTTACTTCTATCTAATTTTCAAAACTGCTACAAAAATATACCAAATTAAAACACAGCTACAAAAAAAAGGAATAAAGTTCAAAAATGTGACCAAACAAACATAAAACATTCCTACGCTAAATGTTTTTCATCACAATTCAAAGTTAGAAGGGATTTTATTCCATGTTG
>KV751350.1:189722-208127 GCA_001698575.1 Mola mola | reverse complement strand
GTGAAAGGCCTTCCACCCTCCTTTTTTCCTGAAGTCAACATTAAAATATATTAACAATTATTTATACAACAGTAAACGCAGCACAGAGCCTCAACGAGGCACAGCACTCAGCTCCTCCACCCCTCTTTTCCTGCAGTTATCCCTCCATCCCACCGTCTTTCCTCCTCGTGGAGGACAGGTGGATTTGTTTGCACACATACCAGCTAATAAACATACAAATTAAACCCACATAATGAACAAGTGAGCGTGCCATGCTTAACCCCTGAACTTATTATGAATCACGTCACACGCTGGCTGCAGCCTAAATTTATCATAATTAGGCTTTAACAGCCAACATCGCTGCTCCATCTCTCTGTGGGTTCCTGCTCCCCCACATAAAGACTTGACAGCTTTACAGGAAATCATTGCAGGCTGGACGAAGCAGGCGGCACGAGTGACGGGACGGGAGCACATCCACTCTGCAGCCACATCTGCTTAAGACACACGACGACACACTTACAAAGATGCACATGAAATGGTGCACGCGTGTACTCATTCACACGTTCACCCAGACATTAATGTCTGTGTTTGTCGTCCCTACTCAGTTTGACTGGGAGACCTTAAGTTTCTTTTATATCTTTGTACTGAGTAAACTGGCTCATTTTACTACCTTGAAGAGGTAAAGCTATCAGACATTTCACAATAAAAGAAAAAGCATCATTAATAACAAATCTGTGTGGGGAAAAAAAAAAGTAATTTTTATCTCTATATATCCCATCACCCTGTCATCTTATGGTAAAATAAGATATGAGCTGAAGCATTATGGCCTTTTATTGTATTTGTCAATATGAAAACTATTTTACAGCACATAAAGCAGTAAAAGATGGTCATTTCAAATCACAGTGGGATTTATTGATTCAGTGCAGTTAGGTCATCTTGGATAATAAAGTTTGTTGTCAAACCATAAAAACAAATTACAACTCAATTGTATATGTGTGTCACAACTGCTATGACATATTTGAGATATCACTGCGAATAATCTGTGTTTCTGCATGTATGCTGTATCCATACATTTTATATACTGGTGAATAAACACTTGCCAGCATGTTTTAGCCAATAATTAGTGTTAAGGATTTAAAAAATCAGATTTTCTTTGCCCCAAAAATCCAGCATTGGACGGATTCTAATATAAAATGGAGCCGCTGGGCAAAAAAAGGCAAAATTTATAATATATACTGTATATTTCTTTTAGTAATCTGTTTATCTCCTGGACTTATTTTGTAAACCACTGTTTTATCTGTGAACTTAAAATAAAATGAAAATTGGAGAATGTTGCACAGTATTTGAACAAAAAAAAAAAAAATCGTTTGTAATGTTTTTTCTTCTTCCTTGCTGCCCCCTTGAGGGCATTTGAACCCCCTTCCAAGTTTGCATTCGGAGACTGATGTTCTTACATGACATATTTAATCAGCAGCCTTTTGCAGACTTAAAACAGATTTTCAGAAGCTTTAAGGGTTAAGTGTTGCCAGTATTTCAGTGTGAATGTGGGAATTTTTTTCTTCTCTCAAGCCTTAAATCACCTCAAAGCCCTTTTAGATTTATTTCTGGGCTCCTTGTGGCTCTGAACCGTGCTGCTAGAAGAAAGCTGCAACAAAATATATGGAAGCTTTATCAGAAGGGTGCTTCATCGCTTAAAGCCTGACCCTTGGAGCTCCAGGTCAGAAGCTGTGTTACCCTGATGTAAAGGAAAACGGTGCTGTAATGTGATATTTTGCAGAGAGGGGCCCCTGTAACTAATGGAGAAAAATGAGCTGCTACACTGAGCTTATAGGACAAATCGATGACATTGCCAGATAACCGATACGACAGCTAAACACTGACACTGTGACATCTGCAATCCATAAGCAAGTGAGTGTGCACGTACGGAAGGACAGCACACACGCACACACACTCCAATAAAAGCAGCAAAACGCTAATATGTCCTCTTACAGTAGTTCCTGTTATAGCAACAACTGGCTGCTCTGCTTCTGTCAGCAGCAGATGGGAGCTTTCTCTCGAGGAAACTCTTCACTCGTGAAAGTGTGACAGTACACGCACGCTGCGCGTCAACTCTCATATCCCCTCTGAGCTGCTTATTCTGGGGTATCAATCCATTGCCCCATATCTGTCCCTCTTCCTTTAATATCGTGAATTCCTGCGGGCCGTGGATCAGATGAAGTGACAGAATAGGAGTGTGTGTGCGTGTGTGTGCGAGTGTGACAGACTTACCTGTGCTTTCCGTCGTCATCCGACCTGAATTCCTGCCGCTCCATCGCTCCCAGTCTGTCTGTCTGTCTCTTCACTTTTCACCTGCCTCCCTCCCCTCTCAGCACCTGTAGGAGCGTCATGAAGACCAGGTCTCTGTGTCACGGAGAGTGTGTGTGTGTGTGTGTGTGGAAGTGGAAGCTTCCCCTCCTGCAGGACTTCACTCCTCACTTGTGTCGGAGCATCTCACGGTCACCAAGGTGAAGACATCGGAATGACCACGGAGAGGAAAGGGAGAGTGGGAATGGAGGAGGAGTGACAGAGGAGGTGCCGGAGCCCCTCGGTGACGAGCAGCCAGCCGCCGTTTTGTGCGTGTTTGTGTGCATGTGCGCGTGAACGTCTGCGTCCCTCAGGCTCCGCCGCTGCCTGGATGAGGAGGATAAAATGCCTCTTCAGTGGAGGAGCGCAAACACTTTGACGCTCTCCTCCTTTCCCCCCCTCTCCATCACCTGTGTCTCCGTTTCTCCCTCCCGGCTCGGGGCCAGGAGGTGCAGCAGATCCATGTATTAAGTTGGAGAATCTCAGGATGAGGTCGGGTCCCGCGCACGCCTCAGCATCTTCCGAGCAAAAGTTTGTTCCTTCCTCCAGCCCCTGCGTTGGTGGTTTCCCCCTCCGAGAGAGATGCTCTCAGGTCCCACGTGATCAAATGAGAGGGGGGTGAGGTTCGGGTCCTCTGGCCCTCCTCCCCATAAGGTGATCCGGACGCCGGTCGTCAGGAGCGCAGAGAGAACAGCGGGACACTAGCAGGTCCTCATCCTGTTGCGCTGATTCTTTCTCCCTCACCGCCGCTCTGACGCTCATCTCCCGACACTGTCACACCAGTAATCCTGCTTTCCATTTCCCCTTCAACTCCATCTTTTCTTTGTCTCCTTCTATCTGCTCTCGCTCCATCACAGGAGGGGCCGCGTGTGAGTCCTGATAATAATGGTGTGAGGATTTAGCCTGCCTCCCTCTCCTCCTCTCCTCCCTCTCGCTCACTTCAGCTCAACCGCCTCCTCCTCCTCCTCCTCCTCCTCCTCTCCCAGCCCACTTTTGCTCCCCTTTTTCTCAGTATTTATTCACCTCCATCCTGTCATGTATCCTGCCCTTAGCTCACCTCTTCAGCTTCAGTCCCTGTTTCACCCTTTTTCCCCCCCCCCCCCCACTTTCTTTTTATCGTTTTGCTCGACTTGTCGTAAAGAAGCTCCATTATTAGTTATTTCTTAGATCACATTTCTTGCACCGTTGACAGAAAACTCACACCCGAGTTTCTGCGCAGCAAATATTACAATGGAGCTGAAACCATTAACAAGGAATTCAACCAATTTTACACTTTAAAGAACATTTAACTCTTTCTTTTGCAAATTGCGCACTAGAGCAACCTTAAAAAGCTTATGTGCGTGTGATGTCAGAGTGTTGGGAGATCGTCCTTCCGACTTCGCTCTTTTCACCTGAGGTGGTAAAGTGGGTACATCATGGACGCTTCAAATGATGCGAATGATGCGTCCGAGGTGCTTGCTCTTCTGCAACAGTCCAAGGTTTTTCCAGCTTCGTTGTGCTCGTGTGCTTTGAGGCGGGAAACTGGGAACATGATTGACCCGAGATGGGTTTCATTCTAACACTAAGTTCATTTAAAAGAACTTTATATGAAAGATTTTGTCTCAGAAGTGTTTCTGCACCAGTACGTTCCCTAAAGACGCTGAAATTCCGCTTAAAGGTGCAAAACGTAACATATTTACTGTATCGAATCCTAAAACAAATTTAATATTTCCTCCGACATTAAGAATCATGCCACCCTGAAAGCTCGTCTGACATGAACACAGCAGCCAGTATTTCCTCCTCCTCAAGTTTCCATTGTGGTGCAGAATGTTTTGTTTTTGTTTTGACCAGAGCAGGTAAGTGGTTGCCAGATAAGAGACCAATTATCCCTGCAAGGGTTGGAGTTGCAGCGATAGGAGCCGGCAAGTAAACTGGTTCAGATAAAACTGATGGAACACCGCAAACGTATGTTCCAAAGAGAGATTCAGCCTTGTTCTGTGCTCCTGATCCTCCGGCATCCATAACCTGGCAACCCACGTACACTTCGAGCCTATGAAGGAGAGGGAGGGGGAGAGACAGCTCTCTCCTATGTTTAGAATTAGAACTGCAGTACTTATTTTAAACACTGGGAGTCAGTGTTACGCATTGCTCCTTTAAAATAGCTTTAAGTGACTTCTTATTAGTGTGTAGGCAAAAAAAAAGGAATAAACAAATTTCTAGTTCTATCTACATGGACATCAGTTAACAATGATACCCATATCTCAAATTACATTACATGTGATCAAAAATTGATATTCAATACCATGAATTAATAATTCATGTACATGTGAGTATTCCCAGTACGAAATTTGTTATTCCGATTATTCTGAAGTCACATGAATGCAGTATTATTATATTATTATCATCATCATTTTGATTTGTTAGTCGTTCATTGATATGTTGATTTGGGAGTCATGAACAATGCTACCAATTTGCATTAAAAAAAAAACAGGACTTTTCACAAGTTTCCCAAGTTTGTCAATCTGTATTAACTAAAATTAAATTATTAAATTAGATCATTTAATAAACTTTCTACTATTCATAATAGTATTTTTCTTAAATGTTGAAGCTGTTTCCAAGCAGCAATACTAAACATTCAGCAGCTCCAACTTCACAAATGTGACTTGGTTTCGCATCTCTCCTTTATAATGCTGTAAATCTATTTGTTTAAAAATATACACTTTAATTTGACTTAACTGTACAGCAAATAAAGAAATCTGACAACACATAAGTTGCCTATAAAGGCCTCATACAGAAACATTGTACGTTGTAGTCAAAGGAATTTAGATCGTTTCATTTATTGTCATATGACGGATATAATCTCTAACTTAAACTTGGCATTTAAAGTTATTATTAGCCACCCCAAGCGTTCTTTTGATACTGTCTACATATGCACTTCTTTATTTGCAGCCCTTTTTAAAAGAAGTGAATCAATAAAGAAAACCAAGCCTGCAAGCACCACATTTACCGATTTGAGGGTAAAACACACGAGCCAGTAAAGCCGGAGACAAACGCAAATATGATGGCGAGCTTGGAAGCTCTGCACACGCTATTATGCATCTTAGTATGGCGTCCTGCGCGCCTCATTCACGGATCAAAGTGCTCGTCCTGGAGGCCAATCATCCACCTGAGAGGGAGCTGAAAAGCAGCAGAGAGAACAGAACCAAAATCAGTCCGTCATGACTCTCGCTCCCTTTCGCTGTGCAGAGAGGGAGCACATGGTTCTTAAGTCGTGTTGACTGGAATCGTGTTGACATGCATGAGTGTGAGAGAGAGAGAAATGTCTGATTGCTTCGCACTTTTTCTCCCCCTCCTCTTTTCATGGCTTATTTGTGACAGTAATTTTGTGGCGGAGACACAAACAATTTTGCTTTGCTCTCCCCCCACCTGCTCGGCTCACACTCTCGGACAGGCGCTTCAGACTTTTAAAGAGCGCACGTAAAAAAGCTGTTGTCTTCTTCTCTCGCTCTGCAGCTCGGTCAGGTGACAGGCCTTTCAACAAAGCGCTATAAATACAGACGGGTGTTAAAATAGAGTGCTCGAGATGCGAGGCGTGTGACTGAGGCGTCTACATCTGTGTGTGCGGAGATGCAGCGAAGCCTCTGATGAGTGGAAGCAGATGTTTCAGAGGGTCTTAGCAGCTGGACGGTGCGCCAACAGGGCAGCAGAGAACATATGTCCTCAGGCCGGCAGCACGATCGGATCCGCGGATTAACTCACAATGATCAGCGAGAAACAAAATTACGTTGACTAGGAAGAGCTGGTAGACAGACAGGCGCATAATTAATACTACAATTGTTGTCAAGCACGATTTATGTTACAAGTCTTGTGAGATTTGTTGAGAACCGTCCCATTGATGCACTGTGGGTTCTCGGATGTTGTCCTTTGTTCTCTGGCTTACAATTAATCAGTTTAAGCCTTTAGATCACTTTTTTTCGCAAACATTTGCAGTATCCAGCTTCTCAAATGGGATTATTTCTTGTATATCATTGTGATTTGAACATATTGGGTTTTTCTGAACATCAAATGTGAATATTGGTAATGATAAATGGAATATGGGACACTTTGAGCCCTCCTAAGAAGAACAAAAGTGGTGTAAATGCACAAAACTGACACATCCAGGTGACAGTATCTCCTGGAGCTCTTGGGAAGGGTGGATGAAAATAAGAAAACAGAAATGTCTGACATGAGACCCTGTTGTTCCTGTGCTGTCTCCTACAGTCATGCAGTCCCCAATGATTCCCTTTCCCGGCCTGTACAAACCTGTAGTAGATTATTGTTGTGGAGAAGAAATGTGGAGTTCAGCAACAACACTGGAAAACTTCGGAAAAGCTCCTTCAGCAATTGACTGGTTGTGTCTGAAACGTAGGACAAGCAGTTTGTACAAAGAGTCATTCTATGCCATTTTGACTGTCGTCAATGGTAATATAAAGGGAAATGATTTCTAATGTATCAATTAGCCTATAGCCTAGCCTCAACAAAAACAAATGAAATTTTAGACACCAAAAGATCAGGCAATTGAGGTTCAAAAATACATGAATTCTCTTTTGATTTGAAGTAAGGCCAATACGTTTTTCATGACTTTAGAAAGAAAATGGCTTAATCATGATTGCTGTGCTGCATAAAGACAAGGCCACTGAGGTGGATTCGGTAACAGGCAGTTTAGGCTGTTTTTTCCTCAGGAAGTTCCTGAGTTTCTAAGCCTAAAGAACCCCTATCGACAGTGGTGTGGTACCCTTACAGGTTTTATTTTAGGAATTTTAACATGTCACTAAAGGCACCAAAATTACGCCGTTCTGCTGACAGGGACCTCAAATCAGAAAACCCATACTGTATATTTGGAGAACATTTGATAAACGGATCATTTCGTCAAGAAAGTAATGATATGTAATGATCATTGGACACCTGCTGTGTGATTGAGCGCGACTTCATGTCATGGTCAGTCTAAAAAACAAAAACATTCCTTGAGGTCTTGCCACATTTGGTGAATCATCTTCTACTTGACGAGCCTGTTATTGAGGCAGAGGTCGAGCTGTTTTCAAGGACAGTTGCACAAACAACAAGGCAAAAAGTTGTAATCAGCGATTGCTGGAGGAGGTGGTATCACATTATTGTTACAATCGAGAGAGCCATGCTTGTGCTGACAGAAGCTGACTCCCTGGCAGAGCGCAAATATTAACTGTGTTTGCCACAATGTTTAAATCTTGGCTGTAAAACTAATAGGTAATTCCTCAAAAATTTAAGCTACAAAATGTCTGATGATGCCTTCCACAACAGCTTATGTGAGTGTTTACTGCTCTCATGATTTAAACCACAGCTGGGCCGGATTAACCATAAGGTCAGCAGAGCAATTGTCCAGGGGCCCAAGCTAAAGTGCCCATGTGCAGTAGCAATAAGAAACAATGTTTTACTTACAAATTTGTAACGATGGCTCTGCTGTGAGTAGGACCACCAATCTAATTTGCGATGCCATCACAGTCCCTGGAGATCCTGTGCCATGGGGGACCATTATGAAGCAAGTCCAGGTAAAGGCTGCCAAATATCCTGCAGGGGAGAGGAAATCTGAACCGGGGCACTTTAATGTTGTAACAGTGTAAACAGTGTCCCGATCTACAGGACAAAACAATTTTAAGAATGACTTTAACCAGTAAAGAAATGATTTAAATAAGACTTTTCATGGTTGACATGGTCAAGTTTTGATTAGGTTCACACAAAAAAATTGCTTAGGGTACAAGTTAGCTTGAAGAACTAAGGCATTCGAGCAACAATTGATGCTGTTATTTTTCCTGAAATTGCCGTAAATGTTTCCCATTCTGCTATGGGAGCTGACATGGCTTCATTGTAATAATAATCAACCCCACCTCAACCTAAATTCCACCCGTGCATCCCGACTCCAGTCTTCTAAGAGAATCTGTCTGTTATCATCACTCCCCAATCTCCCTCAGATGAAGTCAAAAATCCCGACATTATTCTCACATAACTGTTGTCTGACTTAACCCTCTGACTGTGGTTCAACCCCAAGAAATGTGGCTATCGGGAAAATGAACAGGACCAAGTGTTTTAGTATGAATAAGTCTAACAAAAGCAGAGCAAGGAGTTGGAATAGTCTGTAATTAAAGAAAAATGCATCAGTTCTGTTCTTATGTGCAGCCAATGACAGTGTGAATTTTAGAGATGCTGCAGAGATGCCACCCAGATCTGACTAATAGATAACTCAAAGCCAAGAATGACCGCGGTGCAAGATGTCAGCGATAATGGTGACAAACTAATTTTCAGCTTCTTGCCGCTGAGAAGGAGGAAGCTCTGGGACATCCGACGTTTATTATCCAGAAAAAAAAACCCACCAACTCATACTGCGAGCGAGGTTACCAGCATCGCTGTGTTCCAGTCAGGCACAAAATGGTGTCATCTGCATAGCAACTAGAAACAGTTTTATGTTTAAAAATTGTGTGCCCTGAGGGAAGAAAGCAAATTTTAAAACAATGCTCCCAACAACAAGGCCCCAGGAGTGAATACAAGTGAAGACAGGAAGGGATGAGCCATGATTTCCTAAACTAACGCTCTTCATTACGGGAACATGTCTACTAGAGGTCAAAGTCTGTGCTGCAGCTCCAGACAGCTGATTGGGACTGTAGGGTCAGCTGTGTCGAAAGCGGAGCTACAGTCCCATAGCATTAAAATCACACAGTCGGCAGCATCAGCAGCAGGCAGATGATCTTTTAAAACCTTAATGAGAGCTGTTTCAGTAGTGAGGAGAGCTGTCTGTGTAAGTTGAGTTCGGCAGATAGCAGGAGTGGCCGTTGTACCGGCGTCTGGTTACGAGGCGAAAGTATTGATGAAAGTATTAGAGCTGCAAGAAGGAAATGTATCAGTCCTCATGCCCTCTGTTTCAATTAGCCGTGCTGTCTGTTTGTAGAATATAGCACAAGTGAAGAACAGCCACAGCAGCGGCAAAAAGCAACAGCCGAATGGACAGACAGCGAGGCGGAGCTGCTCCTGACAGTAACAGGACAAAGAGGACACAGGAAGGAAAAATGATCTGGAAACAACATACTCAACTGACAGAAGAGAGAGGAACCATGACACTAACTAAAATATTTTCTTCGTATTTGTTTGTTAACCTGAGCTGACAAACAAAATAGTGCGGTGGTTCACTCCAAACAATAAACCAGGAGGGCACTAACATGTTCAGCTGAGGGAGGAACTGGACGCTTCTCTAAAGGTTTATCAACGACGCCCCGTCAGACTTCACACACAGTCAGCTGTGAATCTAAATATATATTGTCGTTTGTTTATTTGGTCTGCTGGCATTTTGTTTTATGTAAAAATGACGTAGTTTTGATTTAAAAATCTCCAGACTGCCTTAATTTCTTTTAAGGTCAAAGTCAAGTAAGTTAAGTTTTTTTTAGATTCTGTGAATAAAATCATAACTTTACGATATTTTATGTGGAATTAAACAAACAGGCAGGTCTTTGGACAGCCTCCAAAAGGAGGACATTGTTTTTTCTGACATCTGTCCTCTAAAGTAAACAACTTAAATTCCGACTTTTTGTTGTCATAATATTTTGACTTTTTTTCTTGTAAATTTAAAACTCAATAAAATTTGAGTTTGATTCTCTTAATGCAGAACTTTTCAGTCTGCAATTTTTTTTTCTCACTATGATCGTAATACTCTGTCATATACAAACTCAAAACTTCAAACCGACAGCTTCTGTGGATCATCATGTATTATGTGTGAATTACTGCATCAGCTGATATTTCTGGTTTATCTTAAATCGATCTGGATCCTGAATCCTCTGACTGCTGGATACAAGGACACACGGAACTGTGTGTGTGTGTGTGTGTGTGTGCATGTACACTGACGTGGTAGTTCCAGGTGATTACAACAGGAAGTGTGTAGAGCTGAATACGAAGAGTGGACGACAGAGTGAGAATGAGAAGACAAAGGAAGCGGACTGTATTAGCGAGCCGCCATCAGGGCTGAATGCAGATTTGTGATTAGCCCACATCTGTGGTATTTTTAGCACCAGCACAACTCTTTGATCACAGCCACGTGTCAAAAACGGAAGAGTCATCCTGGGGGACACTTCAGTCCCAAGTGTGGGTTAAAATACCGACTCCTCCGGACTTCGTTTTATTATCTCCTTAGCTGCTAGCAGACACACCTCTGCCTCACCTGTCCCCATCTTCGTCTCCATCCCGCCTCCTCTTCCTCATCTGGCCCGTTCCAAAGACACACTTTGAAAGTAAAAATAGCTCAGGAGTAGTGAGACGTGAAACGTGTCAGATCCATAAATAAATTGGATCTTTGAGCGCCTTGTTTGAGACTGGATGACATTTTAAAGCCTGCCAGGTATTTATACCGTCTCTCATGAGACAAAGATTGTATTCCTGGGCGGGCATAGGTTTTTGTGTGACTGTGTTTGTGTCTGTGCATATTTTGGCATGTTTAGTTGTGTGCTTGTGTATGGCTTTGGGCATGTGTTGCTCCCCTTATTGGGGACATAAATCTCTTTACACAGTTGCACTGTGAGGAGTCACCTTCCTTATGGGGAGCAAAAGTCCCCATGTCAATCATTGATTTTTTGGGGGGGAAAAGATCTGGTTTAAGGGTAAGATTAGGTTAATTTAAGGTTAAGATTCAGGTTAGGTTTACATAAATAGTGCTGTTTTGCCTCGTGTCACATATTTCTGGGAAAAGAGTTGCACTGGACAACAAGTCTCAAAGACATATCGGCAGACTAGTACTGGAGTGACTCTCCAGACCACAAGGAGGCAGTAGTCTATATACATCAGTCAATAAGGGACAGAGCGAATATAAAGCAGACTTAATATGACAGAGTCATAAGCCAGAAATCAATTCTTACCTTTGATGTCTCGTGGTCAAATTTTGTTTAGATGGCAAATCAGCACTTGGAAAACGCTCATTTCGGCTTGTTTCAGTCAGCGTTTTCTCTGCTAAGTGCAGGCCGGAGCTGGTGTCCGATGACACCGAGTTGGCCTTCAGTGAGATTATGCGGTCTCTGGCTCACTCTAGTGGTGAAAGGACGTTACCACAATGCGCTTTCTGGGAAACATTGAATTTTTTGGAAGGGTTATGTTATCTGCAACTCGTTGGAATTGACTCTTGACTCTTGAACTGTGATCGTTTCAGTCAGATTGACCAGATCGCAGTCAACACTTTTACCAATGACAGCGACAGCTGAATAAACACATTAAAGAAGTGTAAAGATGCTGTATTTATCTTTGTATGTATGAGGACCTATTCATTTATCCGTTATCAGCCTCCTGACCAGTCCAGTTGCTCAGGACCAACTGCCTTGTGATAGATAACTTCTGTCTTGAATTGATGGCATTTAAATAAAAATGTCTTGACTTAAATACAGTACACGGGGAATCAACCTTTTGTGCTTGCATGTGTGTATGTTTGCACGCGTGTGGAAATGCTCAGGTTTTGGGGACAAACAACTGTTTGCACAGTTACACTGTGAGGAGTTACCTTCTTCATGGGGACCAAAAGCCCCCATGATGTCAATCAACCAGCCATCACAGGCTCTGGTGTGCCGACACCTTAATGGCCACGTTCAATCAGTGTAGTATGCTCAGATAATGACCTGAGTCCCTGAGGGACTGGGGGGCGGGGGCGGGGGTTGATGTAGGTCATGAAATGTGTGACGAGGTTGAAGGCTAACGGGGGGAGAAAACTAAGGAAAGGCCATAAAAGGTGAACGGAATATAGTTGAAACTTCAAGGTGTTCCTCTCGCAGTCTCTCCTCGGTTGATTTTACGAGGTGCGTGGGTCACTGGTAATTATCCGCTCCTGTCAAACCCGGGAGGCTCAGCGGGAGCCTCCAGGTCACCTGGGACTCTGATTGAAGTCCCCGGCTCTGGCGCAGGCACACATTAAACAGATACGCAAATGTAGCGAAAGCAGCAGCGGGCGTTTCATTTTGAGCCTGACCATTTATCATGTCACAGCGAGGTCGCACGCAGCCGCTGACACACGTTTATGTTGTGTGTAAGGCCTAAGTGCACTTGTGTGTGCTTTTTGGAACTGCACCATAAAAGCATTTTCACATCAAGCGTGGACTTTTGTGATTTAATGGATTCCTATTAAGGTATGCAAGCATTATCTGGACCTTGATCTCTGCAGATTTCCACCTGCGTGGAACCAGAGTCACTTCCAGGTCAAACATCGCACCGTTACAACGACCGTTTTGTTTTGCAATTAACTTGGCAACTAACAGCTACTTTTAATCATCAGTTAATGTGATGATTATTTTCAACGATTCCATAAATTGTCAAAAAATTGTAAAAAATGCTCGTCGCGTTTTTTCAGAACCCAAAGTGATGACTTCAAATTGTGTCTTTACTCCAACCGATAGCTGAAAACCCAAAGGCTCTTTCTTCGCCGTCAGAAATGACAAAGGAAAGAAGGAATTCGTGACATTTAAGAGGATGGAACCAAGGACAACATATGGCTTGAGATTGGCTACGCTGAGGATGTAGCTCATGTTCACTTGCAAAATGTATTTATGTTGCTAAAGAAAGAGGTCAGCCGCAACAACCAGTAAGAGCATCAAATTTGGGGATCAAATCAGAGTGAACTTATCGTTATCTTATCTTAGCGTTTTACAATGGGGCTAGCATCCCCAACGGGGTCTCAAACATCTCCGTGGTGGTCCAAAAAGGTCGCCTGAAGCAGCCTTGGTATAGGTGTCGGTTCTGGATCGGTTGGTGGGGCTCGCTGTGTTCTAATCGACTTCTGAAAATTGGAGTCATTAAGAGAAAGAGGACGTTCTTGCTGCTCAATCAGGGCAGAAACGCTCTGATCGTGATGACGATGCAGGGAAAGGGATGGATTGATGAGCTCGACCTGCCCATGAGCCGGAGGAAGCACGGATCCCAAAAAGTTTCCTGCTGTGACAGCTGACGGAAGCAGAGGAGAAGCCATCCAAGGTTCTTTACTTCTTTTCTGCAACGGATAGTTGATCAGCGCTGGCATCACACCGGTGGGGAACCGCTTGTAGTATCCCGTAATGTGACAGTTACACGACTGGACCAGGTACAGATAAAGGAGAGTTCTGGCATTTTTCAAGCCCGATTCCCCAAAGTTTTTGGCCGCTGAGCTTGACGAGGCAAAACCGTCAAAATGTCAGATATAACTTTTTGGTCGTCTATTTACACGCAAAATGTTATTGCAAGTGTCTGGCAACATGGAATAGACACCTACAGCGGCGCACCTGTGTATTTTTGACTCAGTAAGTGTAAAGATACTGTATAAAAACAATGTTTCCGCTTTCTGTTGTCGCTGGACCTCCTCAGATGCGAAAGTCAGTCTGTTGCAGCAGCTGCGCTGTTGTCCTCTGCTTTCCGATACTGACAAAACACAAATTCAAATTTGATTAAATTTACTTCATGAGGAGTAACCTAGTTCCATTTCATTAAGAGAGGAAGGTAGAAGTCTACACCAAAACAATGGAAATGCACAATAATGACAGTCAAAATGCGTGTTCTCACACTGTGACAGGATAACAGGGAAGAGCTGGCTTCTAAACAAGAATAAACAGCACTAAAGGCACGGTAAGGGTATGGTAAAGCCTTTGAGAGACTCAGGTGTTCCACCAAACACCCAAGGGTTTCATTAAAAGAGGCTTCAATGCGGATGTATTTTAAAATATGCACACCTCCGATGAATGTTAAGTGTGCTGCATAAATTCCCGTCTCCTTAGTAAGCTAATGTATGAATGGACTGCGTGTGGACGTCCCCGTGTGGGTGTTGGGAGACAGCGATCGGACGGCTGTGCTCAGACACGCCAACAACACACAAACAGGCTCACGGCCTCAGTTCGCTCTCCTCAGTGATTATATGTGTCAAAAAGCACTCTGTCACGCACACAACATCTGCCGCGACATCTGTGCAAACCTTGGCTGAATTTTGGCTACTTGGATGAATTTGATATCACTCAAACGTTTTGTACCCATTATTTTAAAGCCTCTTGTGTTGTCAGTGAATTGACTCACCTGAGTGTTCGAGTCCCATCCTGCTGTGTACCTTTACGGCAGGGATGCCTTGATCCCATTTCCATCGCAATGTCGCCACCTGTTGGTCAATCGTAGTCATTACAATTTTTAAAAAATAAAATAAAATAAAATAAAAAAAACAACAACAAAAAAAACATTTTACTGGTTGGTCAACACTTTGACACGGATGGTGTTTGGAATTTTAAATTTATAACAGTTAAGGGGTACATGCTAGTCGTTGATGGTATATATTTACTACCTAACAAAGTGACAGAAGTTCCATAGCTGGCAAAATCTCTCCTTAAGAAATATGACATTGTAGTGTATGTTTTGCTATTATATACATACTGTATATAAAGTATACCTTTGTCTTTTGTATGCCTCTTCAACTGTTGTTGATAAAGTACTTTGAGAAAAAAAAAGGAAAAATGGGTAGTTTTTATGGCAGCCATACTGACAGGACATCATTAAAAAAACAGAGGTGTGATCAATACAATTAATTACATGTCTGATCTGTTTAGTGTAGCAAAACTTCCGTTAAGGTCTAATAGCCTGAGACAGAGAATCTGCATCCTACAGTCAACACAAAGATTCTTAGATTCTTAGTTTGAATTCAGCTCACAATAAGTAAAAAAAAAAGAAGACCATACGGCATCAGGACGCATGTTAAACTTGTTTTGAGCATGTGAATTTGTAGATTTTCTCTTCCTGGAGTTTCTTCCTGGAGCAGTGACCTTCCACAGCTGGTTTACTACAAAGGCCACATATGACCGACTGTAGTGACATAAATCCACGTTAAAACAACAACATAGCGAACTACTTCACAGGAAATCTAAACCTGAACATCAGGTACTCCTTGCACATCCAGGTCAAATATTTTCTCATCCGGAGATGCTTCACCACCACCCACAGTTTATTTTAAATTGTTTTGCCCCTGAGCATCTCCTTTGCGTCCCTTGAGCATTGCATTGTGGGATAACAGCGTGCATGAACAGCCTACTCAAAAATCGACTGTATTTAAAATACAGGACATATTGTGCTGTATACGCTGCATTTCATCCAGTATTGATTTGGCTGCCATTATGTCAGAACAACACAGACCTAAATGATCTTGTTATTTTTTAATTCAAACTGCCAAAATCCAATTTATGCACCATAACAGTTTGTATAAAAAAATTCATGTATGCAGCTAATGGTGGTATATAACATGGAAATGCACAGTAATTGAACTAAATTTTAAAAATGCATTAATTAATCACCATAACAAGTTGTTAGTGGTTAAACAAGTAGTATGTTTATGCTCAATATGCTTAATATCAATATGGGGAGCACTTGCTGTTTAGCTCCTTGCTTCAGCCTTTCTGTAGTGACACACGAAAGGGCAGAGAGATGTGCTCTCCCTGCTGTAGGCTTTCCACATTGGCGTGTGAAGGGCAGGGAGCTCACCGAGCAGTGTCATACCGCCAAATGTGAGTCAATGCAAAGGCATGAATTTTAAATTGACTTTATAGCAACGTCTCATTGTGTGTTGTCGTTCTGGGTAATTTAAGGATCTTACGGTTAATTGTCTTAAATGTAACAAAAAAAGTGAAGGAAATGCTCCCCTTATAGATACGTTTTCAAATGCTGTGAGCATCAGACGTTCTGTTCATAAGTTTCAGGACACAGGTTTTATAAGTTGAGGAGGTGCATCTCTTTGTTAAGACAGTCATTTATTGAGGCACTTGACACAAGCCATGGAATGTACAAATCAAACACATCAAATTTAAGGTACTTTTTCACATTCTTGCATCTGTAAACATGAAAAGGAGAGTGCATTCCGACAGTTAGCTCACATCGTGCAGCCCTCCGCCAACGCGTGAGAAGAACATCAACACCTCGCTCGAGGCGCACGACCTCTAAACCCAGTGTAGAAAACAGCAGAGGGGTCGAATACAGAGCCTGACCTTTGTTCAGGAGGAGCGGACAACAGCTGTCAGGGGTGGATCAGCGCCTCGCGTGCCCTCGCTCATCTCACATGAAGTGTGCAAGAGGTCAGCAAATCGGGGATGAGGCATCTAAGTCTAGCTAGCAGCACACGAACACTTCTCAACTCCAGGAAACTCGCCTGTCTAATAAATGTACAAATAGGTGAGAACTGTAGCAGGCATGTACGCATCGTCCAAACGCGTCTGTCTGCTTGGGCTTTAACGTTCTCTGGGATGTAAACTCGATTATCGTGAGTTTCATTTAAGTGGGAAAATAGGTTCTTTTCATCTAAACGTCTGCGTGCGGGCCTGCGGGACACCTCCAAGGGCAAAGCGTTGTTCAGCTGCGTGATGGCGGATAAGGTCGCTGTCGGGCTGCTGGTTCACTGACAGACAGAGATCGAGGTTTACGCGTGAGAGCCACAGCTCGAGCTTCCAGAACTCTCACAAAGCTCCACATCGAGCATAAACAGCTGGCTCAGCGGGCGCTCACATCTGTGAGGGTTGGTGTCAGTGAGGCTGCGTGTAAAGGAACACTCCACCGAAAACCTCGAGGCCTCGAGGATCAAATACTTCCTGTAGGTTTGCTACAGGCGTCATATATTGCAAAATATTCAATCTGTTCTGAATTAGGGATTTAGGGTTTTAGCTGACCTGAGGACGGGGCTGTGCTATAAAATTCCATACAAATTACTCACAGAGTTTTCCTTTTTTTATTTCTTAGAAAGGAAAGGCTGCACTGGAGGGAACGCTGCAGCGGACGTGAAGCAGGCCTACAGGAGGTCAGCGTTTGATACTCAAAATACGATTTTCCTCAAGGAAGTTAAAATCAGACCTCCAGTATCTCTGGGGCGTCACAGATTGACAGTTTTGTTTGAGTCCTGCTGCCGTTCCAGGTGGAGGAAATACGGCACGCTGAGATTTGAACCTTTTGTGCCTCCGTGTGAGATCCTTCATCCCTGTGGGGGAAATCAGACTTTCAACACCCTGCTCTGGATATCTGTGCGAGTGCAGCCTCTTTAGCCCGTCCCATTCTGCGGCGTGAGGCTCTCCCAGGGGCAGATGATCTCTTTGGCTCCCGCTCCTCCCCGAGAGGCGGCCCGGTTCTGCTCCTCCTCGTCCTCAGACTCTATGGGGTAGATGCGGCACTCGGGGGGGATATCCACCTTAATCTGGAAGAAACTGGGCGAGTTTGCGAAGAAGAATGTGGTGAGACGTGGAGTCATCACAGGCAGTGATACATTCCTGTTGCCTCGGCTGAACACTGGACTCTTGATTTCATGTCCTTTACATTCACATTGTATAAACTGCACAGAATTTGTCATTGTAATATAAACTCCCGTTTAAGGACAGAGAGTGTTAGTTTACATAAATGTGAAGATGTAAAGACATTTATACGAGAGAGTAAATCATTGAAGAAACATCTGGATATCAGACCTGATGCACGGCGCTGTCACGACACAAAAGGGAAAAAGTTTTAAAGTGAAGAACTGTTTCAACATATCGTCCTGAGTCAGCTGCATCACAGGCTAAAGTGCTGCAGTTGGGAAAAAAGGCATCTTGTGTTAAGAGTCATCGGGAGTTTGTGAAATAAAACCACAAGGATCTCCACACTGAGGCGTGAATGTGGAAACTTTTGTTTTTAACGTTAAACTGGCTGCTTTAGACGTGAAACAATAACAACACGTCACCGTAAAATATTCTCTGAGAACACATGAAGTGGCACGATTGTTGATTTTCAGATCGGTGGAGTCACATGAGGAACATTTACTCCAGTACTGGTACAGTTCTGAGGCTTTTTCTGGTAGTTTATAGTTTATACTACTCCGCTTTATCTATCTTATATTTATTTTATTTTTAGATTCGGATTAAAAAATACTAAAACACTATTGCAAATCAAGACAGTAGATTATCTTGGAAAAGTTTTTTTCTTTATAATTTAGTTTAAAAAGGTGAAACATTTCAAGACTTTTTTGGTTTAAATTGTGATCATTGTGGCTCATGGAGTTGCAGTGAAATAATAGTGACAAACATTTGAGATGTAGGCCAAAATCATCAAAATTAAAATAGTAAA
>KV751350.1:159655-171967 GCA_001698575.1 Mola mola | reverse complement strand
GTTTCGGTGGCCTTGCCGGCGCGAGCTGGTCCTGCAGACAGAACGGGGGGCAATAACAGTGATTGGAGCTGGAATGTTGATCTGTAGTTAAACAGCTTTGTGCTTACAAACTGAGCTCTCAACCCAGCGCTATGGTCACACAAACGCTCACACCTCGAGTTACACTAGAGCCGGCTAACATGCATTCTGTGTGCATGTTGGGCTGCACTAACCATTATTTACATGTTGTTGGTAGAGGGTATGATGACAGATGCCCCACGCAGATTCCTGCAGCGTGAGCTGACATCTATGTGCTCATTTTGTTGGATCAGAAATGCAAAATCTACCCAATCTGTGATGGAGTTTTTGGGGCTACGTTGAAGATATTTTGGTTTTGAGAATAAAAGCATAAATATACAAGAAAAAAGTCATAATCTCATGAGAAAAGAAGTTGTAACTTAAGGAGATTTTATGCAGAGACAAACCAAACAGGCGAGGCCTTGGACAGCCTCCATCCCTCACAAAAAAGAGGCAATTTCGTTACAAGTCTGTAGTTCTTTCTTCAGAATAAACGCACTTTTTTGCAAATTGTTTTCAAAGTCCTGATACTGATGATAATGTGGTGCTGATGTGCCAAAAGATTAAGAGTTTCCTTTGTTTGTGAAGAACAACAGTTGTTGTACATGTACAACAAAGTCCAAATGTGCAACTTCATTCTCAGAAAATTTTGACCTTTTTGTTATATAATATTTTGAGTTCTTTTCTCGTAAATGTACAACTTTATTGTCGAAGCCATGGTGATTTTCTCTTTAATTTTTGTATATTTAAATATCTTTGAGATTTGAGTGTTTTGATCTCAGAACGTCTGCTGGTTTTACCTTCTTAATTGTGTTTGCTGCTTTTCGCTTGTGGACTAATTGTTGTGGTTGTACATTAGTGCTATAACTGGTGATTATTTTCATTATTTTTCACAAATTATACATAAATTGTTTTGAAAAATGTGAGAAAAATGCAGATCGTCATATCCCAGAGTCGGTCCACCTGAAATGGAAAAACTGTCATTTTAACGCGTGAAATGACATCACAACATACGAGCCAATTTCAACCAATAATCTCACAGCATCCAGCTGTCAATCAATCTTCACCATGTAACGACCGTTGTCGTAGTTACCAGCTATCCGGATTCATCCCAACGATATTTTGCGCCTTTTAGCGTGTGATTGGTTCGTTCCTGTTTCAGTAGGAAGTACCTCATGATACGGCAGTTACATACTCTCCAACGTTCATTTCAAGTAGACTTTCAAGTTATTTAACTGAAAATAAGTCATCTCTTTGCATTTATCAAGCAAACGTTTCATGGTTATAGTTTTTTAAAATGTGGGTATGTCAAACAATTTTTCTTTTCAGGCCTTTTAATAATAATAATTTTTAAAAATGATTGGCAAATTAGTGAAAAATTAAAGAAAAAAATAACCATTGGTCGCACCCTTCTGTAAATAAAACATAGACATTAAATCTTAAAACACATGAAAGGCATCAGCTGCAGAGTTGCTGTTAAAACTGTTCCCGGCGCTCGCTTACGAGAGCTCTTTTGTTTATGTGCCAGCGCAGCCTGTTGTGTTGGGATCAGACCCTTTACACGTGCGCATCAGTGCCTTCGGCTCACTTGTTATTGTCATTAAAAACACATGTAGGTAACTGAAAACCAAACCACACACCGTGAATTCACACTCCCTCTTTACCAGTAAGAAACTTCCTCCTTTCCCCGTGAATGATAATTTTCCTGTTTGTGGCCACACACACACACTGCCGATCGGTCTCTCTGCGTGCTCTGTGACATACTGACATGTGTCTGCGATGTTACAGCACAGCTTTGTGCTCTCAGCACACAGATTAACTGCAGGCCCCCTTCCTGATGAACAGAAAGGGCTCAGACTGACTGCTCCTCTTGTTTCTCTTCTCCTTTTTCTTTTCTGTTTTTTTTGTTTGGTTTTTTTTTTTTCCCTATGTGACTGTTTTTTCTGATTTCAAAACTGCCGCCGCCCGCACACCTGTGCACGAGCGCGACCTGAACAACTGCGCCTACCATTGAAATCGTGCAAAGGTAGCTCCTGCATCTGTAGCTGCAGCGCCACGCCGTTCCACCCCTCCTTTATGTAATCTTAGCCGTGCGCACACCTCCCACGTGTGCGCGTGCACGCGCACAGGTTTTTCAGGTCAGGTTAGTTTCCTTGAAAAAGATCAAAAGGCAAATACAGCAGGGTACAGTGGGGGGAGAACTGATGGTATTAACGCTCACAAACACACCAAAACATTCACTGCTGCTGCTGATAACATTTGAATTTTAAAGCCCGGGTGTTCCTTTACTGCGTCATTAATGCAAAATGCATGTAAAAATGCTGAAAAGGGCGCGGTGAACCACGACAACGACTCTGTGGGCCACAGAAACAGGAAAAAAAAATGTGTTCTACTTGTTGCACTTTAGTAGTTGTTGTTTTTTCTTTACATCACGTTCAGGAACACATGCAGATAAAGGAATGCATCTCGGTCTCGGCAGCCTCATGTCCGGGCTTGCACCCATTGCGCATGAATGGCATCAGAATGGTGTAGAAAATTAGCCACAGACACACACACGGCGAGAGATGTAGGCACACATCTGTATACATCAAAGGCACACTTACAAACACGTGTCTGATACAATACCAAACACTTTGCATCCTGCTTCAGTGCCTCAGAGCAGACTGAACTGAGCTCTCGGGCAGACACACGACTTTCAGAACGGCAGATCGTGTGTGTGTGTGTGTGTGTGTGTGTGTGTGTGTGTGTGTGTCAGTTCCACGCCATGACAGCAAACGTGATCATCGCGCAAACTTTGCAATTAAAATGCAGCTAATAAATGGCGTCGAATTAACAGAAATTCCTCCTCTGTCCTGTCGCAGGGTGAGTCGGTGAAGTATTTCTTGGATAATCTGGATAATCTCGGCGACCTGGTAAGTTGTTTCAGCCTGCCCTGCTTGTTCCAATCAGACGTGTGCATGTTATAGGTAGTGCTGCACCGGGTCTAGACAAACGATGTCTGCTGACCTTTAAAGGATAATGTTGACACTTCGGAGAGGAACTTCTGATGGGCTGGCCACTAAATGCCGTGAGAAAAATCAGCATCACTTTGGTCTTGTTGGTTTGATTGAAATATATATGAACTCAGTGGAAATTACATTAAAAAGCATGGAATTCCGTTCCATTGGTGAAGTTACTACCACATTCACAACCAAATTTAGGAACATATTGACGATGAATACATCAATAAAAAGGACAGACCCTCAGTTTTTAGAGAGAAAATTACCATTTTATTTTATCCTCACTCATCAGGTTTCTAGCAACATTTGAAAGTTGATCTTTTCTCTCAACAAAGGATTATTTCAGACCAAAAGCTGATAAAAATGCTTTTTGTCAGTCGTTTTCAAGCAGAAAATCCCTCAACTCTGTAGCTTGCACGTTTTTCTCCTTCGTCTACAATCTCTTCTTCACTTGTTTTTGCACCCATACACATAGACCATAGCACAAGATATGTCAAAGCGCTCTCTATTAGAGCCCGACTGATAAGCAATATCTGGGGCCGATACCAATATTACAGCATAAAAACTTTTATCGTCTTAAATGACAGCTGTGCACTGTGCACAAACAGGAAATGTAATAATTATAAATTATAAATATCTGTCATGTTCTTCAAAAACTTAATTTTTTTATATTGGCAGACATTGATAATATATATGCCATTATCAGTGTATCTGCTGTCTTGTCATGTAACAGTAAAAAAGACCAAATATTCAGAAATCTCTTCAGTGGCAATAACAAAAAAGAGTTGTTTAAGGTTTTAAATTTAGCATACAAAACTTGACATTTTCACTTCCCTGCCTGGAGCAGCAATGCGACAAACACTTTTCACCAGTCAGGTGCCGGGCAGAGATGTGACGTTATGAAAATGTATTATCCTAATTATAGCGACCAAAATGATCCCAGCTCTCAGCACTGCTAAACATGTTGAAGAACTTCATTAAGGCTGGGTGCACAACCGTAAATCATTTCACCAAAACGGAGAACACAAACCCATGTTTCATGCTGCGCCTGTGTCTGGGAGACTTATTAACTCGCAGCGGCCGCAGCCTTAACAAGGAGGGCAATTTGGAGCGGTAACGCCAAGTGTCTGAAATTGTAATGTGAAACCATCCCCAGAGCTGACCGTTTCCCCCTTTGTTCAGCTTGAACATGATAAAGGTTTTAGATTTCATTCTGTATGGCATTAAAGGTTGTCTCAAATCTAGATTTAACCCTGCAGAATCCTTCTTGTGTTTGTGTCTGAGCACATAATTTGCCCTCCTTTTTAATCTTTCAGATAGCAGTTTTTCCAAGAAAATGTACACGGCTTTATCCATCACATGTATTTGATTTAATGTATTATTATATATGACAGGAACAGTGCGTATTGGTAACACTTCTGAAAATATGGCACTTTTCATGTGTAGTCCCTGAACAAGTAGTAAACAAAAGCATTAAAGATACAATCAGCAGTAGAGGAAGTAGAACAAACAATGCCTACCCAACAATTTGAACAACGTATATAAACAGTATAGAAGCTAAAGCAGAAGACGGGTGTTTCCCTTAGTTAGTTCAGATATTAACACGATTATAAAGTAATATTTCCTTTTTGTTATGTTGTAATTCTTAACGTTAAACCATTTATTAATTCCTGCTCATAAAAGACAAGAGGACCTTGAGCCTCTTCATGATACATATTAATGTATTTACTTTGCTGAAGAGTTTGTACAAAGGATTATGTCTATATGTTACTTCTGTCATTTCGTCAGTGCTGTTTTTCCCTCTTCTTCTGCGCCTGCGTTCTTCACTGGTTTTGTCAATCCGTCTCTCCTCCAGAATTATCTGCCCAGTCAGCAGGACATCTTGCTGGCGCGGAAGCCCACCAAAGGCATCCACGAGTACGACTTTGAGATCAAGAACGTTCCCTTCAAGATGGTGGACGTGGGAGGGCAGCGGTCGGAGCGGCGGCGCTGGTTCGAATGCTTTGACTCGGTCACCTCCATCCTCTTCCTCGTTTCGTCCTCCGAGTACGACCAGGTGAGGGCCCGCCGGCGTATGGTTTCCTGTCGCACGCGAATAGGCGTGACGGCCTGACAAGTGGCACGTTAATGTGATTGTTCTGGCGGATGTGTGATAACTTTTTGATAAGGCAACATGGACGCGCTCGCTCTTCTTGCTGCGGTTCATCTCCCAGCTTGTGTCGGTTGCCCAAATTTATGCAAATCTGCCGGTTGAACTTTGTAGGACCATTAGAGAGACACCACCTCTGTTTTACGATCGTCTGTCTGTGCCAGTCTCCTGGTCGCTGTATCTCAATGACGCTTTGAGGGGTTTCCTTCAAACTTTGCACAAATGTTAACTCTGACTCGAAGATGAACTGGTTAAAATTTGGAGGTCAGAGGTCAAAGGTCAAGGTTACTGCGGCTTCATGTGGACCCGAATCAAACCCATTGACAGTTTGAACAGTAGACCTCAACCTTTAGAAGGGAAAGGATTTAAGTCAAATTTGGCCCAAACCAACATTTGAGCTTTAGGGTTAATGGTTAAATGGTTAAATTTTTGAAGGTCAAAGGTCACTGTGACCTTTTTTATGTTGTGAGGTCGCAGTAGTGGAATTTCTGGCCAGTGTGAAAGGGTGTTACAAACAACAACCGGATCTCCAGTAGAGCTGCAACTGATTAAAATAATCATTCATTAATCTGCTGATTTATTTTCACTACTGATTGATTAATCATTTATTCCATAAATTGTCAAACAAAATAGTGAAAAATGTTCCACGTCCCCAAAGTGACATCTCTAAATTGCTTCATTACACAAAGTAATAGTAAAAAATTCATTTACAATTAGAAATGACAAAGAAAAGCAGCATGTCCTGACATTTAAGAAGCTGAAGCCAACAAATGTTTAATAGTTTTGCTCGAAAAAAAGCTGAAATGATTATTTGCTTATCAGAATGTCACTAATTTTCTTTAGATCAACTAATCGATTTACTGTTGCAGCTGTAATCAGGGAGGTGTTGTTACTAACATGGTAGAAAGAATGTTAGTTTTGATCCGTTTCTTGTTCCTGCAGTAAAGGGAAACATTGCAGCCAGCCACTGTCGACCAGGTCCTACAATTTGACTTATACGTCTTATTGTGTTTACATCAGGGATTTTCAGTGAGATTTCAGGTCATGTGACTGAGCTTTTCTCTTTGTCCCCTCTTGATATGACCTAACAGGAAATTGCCCACCAGTAGCAAATGTAAACTCCACTTGCAGATCTCAATCTGACAACATGGAATATCCATCAGTGGGCTAACCTGACTAGCATGGTTCAGTTAACTTACAGAAAAGTAATGTAATTCATTGAGATATTATCAAAATCACCATATGAAAAAATGCAGTGTCTGATACGCAGGATTTTTTTTTTCCATTCATTAACTGAAAGCACTTAGAGAATACAAACCTCCATAAAGGCCCAACGGTCCCCTCTAATAAACAATTCCTCAATCTGCACCAAAGCTTCGAAGGATTCTTCCATGGCCCATTCCCTATCCTCCCACCTTGTTTCATTAAAATCCGTCCACTGGTTCTTGCAATCCTGGCAACAAACAAACAAACAGAACCAAAGACCTGATAATGACACATTATAGTGTTACGTAGGAGACACAGCCTGTAAGTCATATTCTGCAAATTAGCCGCACCATTTTTTCTCTTCAGTGAAAAACATAAAGTAAAAAGAAAATGTTTTAAATGAACGAAATTACTTTAGAAAGAACTAACTATAAGTGGCGCTATTTTATTAGACACCCAGAACAATAGTAACATCAGAACTTAAGCCCTGTGATGTCGTTAACAGGTGCTGATGGAGGACAGGCAGACCAACCGGCTACGTGAGTCACTCAACATCTTCGAGACCATCGTCAACAACCGCGTCTTTGTCAACGTCTCAATCATCCTCTTCCTGAACAAGACGGACCTGCTGGAGGAGAAGGTGATGAGCGTTCCGCTCAAGGACTACTTTCCCGAATACACTGGGCCGGAGCACAGCCTGTCGGATGTCCAGGCGTTCATGGTGGAGTGCTTCCGGGGCAAGAGACGCGATGCCACCCAGAAGCCCTTGTACCACCACTTCACCACGGCCATCAACACGGAGAACATCAGGCTGGTGTTCCGGGACGTCAAGGACACCATCCTGCATGACAACCTCAAACAGCTCATGCTCCAATGACCCCTGTCCACCTGTGAATGTAGAGGACCTGCACGGGGACAAACCACCTCCTGGCTCCTGACGAGGACTCGGGAAAGACCAGCCTCAGAAGAATCCGATAGATGTCAGCATTCTTCTTTAGCCATTTTTATATTAGTTTTTACTCTCCTCTTTGAAGAGTTGTCCTTCTTGTTGGTTCAGGGTTTGATAGGGGGAACGAGTAAGTAGGACAGAATGTCTGTGATTTAAAAAAACAAGGGGAGGGGGGACAAGCAGGTGGTCGAGACGTTGGATAACATCTGAGCTTTGCTGCTTCATCTTGGGACTCTTGTTGGACCTGCCTGACAGCACGTGACTCCGGGGAGGGCCTTTCAATACACAAGGTGACAATGCCAGCACCTCTGCCTGCCTGTGGAAACCAGCAAAACATTTTATAAACCAGGCATGTGGTTTTTAAGTAGATGCACAACCTGCCAATAAACACAGGGATTACTTTGTTTCAAAACATGTGGGCAGATAACAGTAAGGTGGTTAAAATACACCAAGGTCAGAGTTGAACCACAGAGTCCATTTATTCCAAAATCACTCCATTATTTCTGTTACATTCTCCGGTGGTGCTTCGGGGGTTTGTCAGCTTGCCAGTCATCTGGAGACTGCCCAGTCAGTCCTTGTTTTCTCTCATGTATGCTGCACCATCCTCCCCCTTCCTGCTCTGTCGTTGCGTTTTCTTGGTTTGAGTTCAGCGAGTTGAAAGTGCCGAGTGATGTTGAGGCACTCTGAACAGTTTTTTAGGTGACAAAATGGCTCCAGCACTGGCACCTTGTTTGTGGAAAGATGCTCGAAAAAGGGCACCACTGCCAGACTGAACCCGACAATGTGTTTCCACGTAATAATGTCTTAAGGAGACCTAATAACTAGTATTTAAATCCTGCATTTGTGCCTGTGTGTCTCTGTAAATCTCAGTTCCCCTAAACAGATCTATCAAAGAGCCAGTTTCCATGCCAATTTGTACTAAACGTTTGATTTCTTTAGAGGGCAAAATTACCCTAATTGGCGCATTAATCAGGTGTGCCAGCAAGTGAACATGCACTGTTTTCTCAGGGTCGAATCAAAACCGGCATTAATGCTGATGTCATTGTTGGTAATTAATTAGTCTCAATAAGGAGGCAGAGCAGACACTCAGCTAGGCTTCGGGTGGTGCCGGGTACTGTATCCTCCTAGCTTTGACCCCTGACCTCTAACCCCCCAATAATTCATGTGATTAGATGCCTTGTAAAGGGACAGAACCCCCCCCCCCGTTTGCCTGAACGATGAATGTGTGTGAATACATGTACAGAGATTTGCTCTAAATATGTCTGAATATACTGTAACCAACGCTGATGTAACCACTCCTGTGAGAATGTTGCCGTGGAGTTGTGACTCTGTCAGTGCAACCTCGTGCAGTTTAGAACGTCCGTTGCTAAGATACATTTTGGATTTGAAAAGCTGCTGGAGCTGAATACTCGTGTCAATGACTGTGTTCTGTAGGGGGGTCAATCTTTGTTAGAGAACAACTTCCAGGCATTGTTAAAATCTGTATTTTGGCGAAATCACACCATGCATTTTTTGGGGTGGACAGTCTAAAACTATGCTATGAAAAACGCAGCTCCTGCAACCTTTGGTTCGCTTGTCCTCGCTTTGTACATACTGTAATCTGTTGCCGTGTAAATAATATTCAGGTTTATCTTCATATATGTAAATGGTTGTAGAAATGGCGTATTTTTCCACTCTCAATGTGTTTCGAATCACTGCTTTTTCCAATGAAGATGACCTTTTGATGTAGATGTTTGTCTGTAATTTTTTTTCATCTTTTTGAAATCCATTCCTGTGCCAAGTCTCATGCCAATCTAACTTCATCAATAAAATACACTTTTCTAATTAAAGTAGACTTCTGTTTTTATTATGCACTATTGGTATCTTCTGTTTATTATGATTATGACACCATTCTTTGCTTCTACATTTTTCCACCTATTGAAATCTTTCACCTATCAAAATATTTGGCTCTAAGGAAATTATACCTTTTATATTACATTTCTGCAATTCATGAAATACCTTCAGCTTCCATATACATTTTTTGCCAGGAAATGCAGTTTTTTCCAGTTAAATATGTAACCATTAACCAAAAGGCCAAGTGATTTGTACTGTTTATATTCTACATTACTTATGTAACTATACATAAGTATAGTTGTCAGTTAAATATCAGTAAACACATTCAATAGTATGTTTTACTACTATTTTAAAGGCACTTTCGGGGTGCCTGTTTTGTGTCAACTGAGTTTCCTTCATTATACGAAACTTGTTTTTTCATATTTTACTGTGCATACGAAGATATTACTACATTTTAATAATAGTTTTTTACGTAATTGTTTTCACTTCTGTAATATTAAAAGTCAAATGCACTTCCTGACCTACTTGGTATTAATAAAACATAAAATATGACAGCTGCGAGTCGGCTGAATGCTATTTTTTCCAGTTTGTGCTAGCAAGCAATGCGCAGTGTAGGTAACTCGTTTATAAACATTTTTAATAGTTTGTTCTGAGAGATAATACCGTGACAATCACAGCAGACAATTGAGTTCCCTCTCTGACAGATAAAAATTGAGTTACTCATGGAAATTTTTACTGACTGCAGCAAATATCTACCGGTACATTCGGGGGATTGAGACGAAACCGGAAGTGAGCAGCCGGGAATATCCCGATTTATCCAAAATGTTCCTCACGTACAACCGGAAGTAGCTGCACCGCACCCATTGCGCACTTATCGTTTAGATTGTTGTTGACCGCATCTAACCGCCCCCTTAAACCCATCTCTTTTCAAATCAGTTTTTGTTACATTATTGAGTAACAATGCAGCAATTTAAAGATAACTATGCTTTAGTTTTAGTAATTTATACTCAGGCTCCTGAGGCGCTACCCAAAGGGTCTTTACGACCCTGAATTTGAAAACGCGCTTGACTAAAAGTGTGTTAGAGTCACACCCCTGTGTAATAATGTGATGCAGTGTGACTCAACATTACGTGTCGTTGTTGCTATAAGTTGCCGGTTTTAAAGCGGGAACACGCTGCGCCCTGATTGGCCGATTCGCAGGCGCGTGCAGGATGAGCTCCGGTAAGTGTTACACAGTGTTGTCGCAGTGGTTTGTCAGTTACAGGAAAGGAAAACATCCCTGGATGTAAACACAGCCAGTAGTGTAGGTTTGGGTTATTGCAGCCCTGCGTAATGTACCAGTAATACAGTAGTTATAATATATAGTTTAATCAGATACTGGATGTTTGTTATGTTTTACAGAGCTGAAGGCACTAGCAGCAAAACAGAAGCCTCTCCTGTGTGACATTTTAGTGTTTTCCTTTGTCCTGTGCATGATGAGAAACAAAGCTTTTACAGTTTTCAACTGTTGGTTAGACAATACAGGCAATTCTTGAAAAATATAATAAAAATTGCCATTATTCTGTCAACTGTTCAGGAATGTCATGGTGGCATAAAAACCTTGTGTCCACTTGACACAAACGCTCATCCCTTGTGAGCTTGACATAAGTGTGCTAAACTAAAAGTTTTGTCTGCAAGCAGTTTCAGTCACAAAGCCTGATTCCAAAAAAGTTGGGATATGGTTTAAAAAGTGAATGAAAACAGAATACAGGGCTTTACAGCCCTCTTCCACCTACATTTACGACATTTAACCTTAAAAATGCTTAACTTTATTGGGTTTGTTTTTTTTGGTAATACGCATACATTCTAAATTTGATGCCTGCAACACGTTCCAAAAAGTTGGGACAGGGGCAAAAAAGACTGGAAAAGTGGTGAAATGCTCAAAAAACAGCTGCAACATTCCTCGTATATTTATTGGTTACAGGTGATAGTAGCATGACTGCGTATAAAAGGGGACTCCTGACTAACAATGGTGCGAAGTTCTACATTTTCTAAAAGACTGTGGGCAAATAGTCCAACAGTTTGTGAACAATGTTTCTCAATGTGCAACTGCAAAGAATTCTGATATTTCACCATCTACAGCCCATAATATCATCAAAAGTTTCAGAGAATCTGGAGAAATCTCTGCACGTAAGGGGCTTAAGGCCCGTGACCTTCGACCACACAGATGGCACTGCATTAAAAAATGGCATCATTCTGTGATGGATTTTACAACGTGGGCTCGGGAAAAGTTATCTTAAATATAATTTAATACTCTACCATGCAAAGCTAAAGCCAGAAGCCCCGCCCACTTTTCTGGGCCCATATGGGATGGAATCAGCTGAGCTGACGAACCCACATTTCAAATTTTTTTGGCAAATAATGGAAATGGACCATTCAGAGGTTCAAATGCCAGAATCTGTGATGGTCTGGGGGTGCATTAGTGCCCATGGCATCATGGGTAACTGTGTGCAGTCCAGACCTGTCTCCCATCAAGCAAGAATGGGCAAGAATTCCTCTTTCAATACTTCAACAACTAGTGTTTTCAGTTCCCAGACGCTTACTGAGTGCTGCTAGAAGAAAAGCTGATGGAACACAGAGCTAAAAATGCCTCTGTCCGAACTTTATGGGAACATGTTGCAGGTATTAAATTCTGAATGTGTGTCCATTTCCCAAAACACAGTCAAGTTTAGTGCTCTGTCGCTGTGTTTCCCCCACAGAGGTTTGCCCGTTCTGCGGGAAAACTTACAAACGGCTGAAGAGCCACCTGCCACATTGCAAGGCAGCGGCGAGCTCCAAAACACCTCCAAGCAACAGCACAGCTAGTCAGACATCATCTTCTCGGCTTGAATCGGTAGCGATGGCAGAAAAAGCCCCAGTGAAGTCACTGACTTCAAGACCACAGCCGAAGAAGATTAGAAAGGTGTCCGTGGTATCGTCGCCTGTACAGAGTGAAAATACATCATCCTCCTCGGAGTCCCTGAGTTCTGCATCTCCTCCACCATCAACTAAGAAGAAGAAACAGTCCGAAAAAATTAAGTCGGCCACCGTTCATCCCTCTGCCACCATTTCCCTCGTCTCCACCCAGTCACATTTACCGG
>KV751350.1:136253-159565 GCA_001698575.1 Mola mola | reverse complement strand
GCTGCAAAGTCCCCGCAGGTTTCTAAAGGGTCACCTGAAGCCTTGGAGGAGCTGCCCTCAGCTTCAGCTGCATCTGTGGTTGATCCTCGGAGCTCAGCGGCCCAAACCGGGACCAAAACTCATCCTGTGACAGACAACACCCATCCTGCGAAAGTCACCTCTAAAACCAAAGCTCCAAAGACGAGGACACCTGGTCCTACAACCAAAGACTCCTCTGGCACGCTCGACTGCGAGGTCAGCGAAGGAAGCTCAAGACTCCTGCTGAGAGACGAGTTCTTCACCGAGAGGGAAATGACGGATTTATCTAAACCAGGAGGAGGTCACCGGGCCAGGATTAGCCTCCAGGACGTGAGAGCCGCGTTAGGCCGAGCTAACGGCCCCCATCACTCCAGCAGGCCGAGCATCCTCGGCCACATTGGAGCTCCTGACCGAAGCAGGCCCAGCGGCAGTGTCAGTCCGGTTCCTCGTCCAGCAGGGAACCACAGCGACCAGCTGGCCAACACCAGCCCTCAACACACGCAATCAGTTCAGTTAAACACGTCCGAGCCTGGAGGAGCGTCACCGAGCCCTCTACGACGTGATGCTGCTCCTCCCTCTGAACCAACCCCCGACCCTCGCGACCATCTCTCGTCTCAGGCGAGCCGAGCCCGGTCCGCTCCACGCACGGTCAGCGCGAACCAGGTGGGGAAGGTGGAATATCACGTGACCCACAATATCCCCACAATATCGTTTGCCCACTTTCCCAGCTTTCACCTTCACCCTCTCTCACCCGGAATGTGTGCCATGAGGGCGGAGCAAACGAGAGCTGACAAGATGACGACGGAGAAGTGGCGGGTCCGGCTCACGAGTCAGAATATGACCAATACTGGAACTAAAGGTTTGTATTTGATGCTAAACAGAGAGTTTATCCATTCTCTCGATATAGGAAGATATAAGTTTCTAACACATATGAAACACCCATACCCACCATACGTATGTACATATATTCCATATGATGCATTTTATATGGGTGTAAATGATGTGACCATATATGTTAATGATATATGTTCAATTCATGTACGCAAGTTTATCAAAACAACACACATCCAAAAATGATGTGTACATATGTTTTCCCTATCTTATCTTTTATATGTAAATATATAATAACAATATACATTAAAGGACTTTCAAATGAAGATATTGTATAAAGCTAATATGCTGATGTGTGAAAATATATGCATTGGACATGCATATTTAAATGGCACGGACATATATGTCAATATATGAAATTTGGGCTCTCAATATATGTTATATATATATAACTATATTACATTTGCATATGGATGGTCAGATTCTGGCCACTTTTCAAACTTATTAATACAAGTTGTTCACTTAATTATGTTTAGACCACATTTGAAATACATACAAATATACAAAAAAACTCTATACGTATACAAAAGCATTCATGCTTCTGTATTAGATATTACCATGGTTTGGTAGAAAATAATGTTTGTATTCCTGAAACCGAGGGCCTGAAAACTGGTGTCACAGCAGAAACTTGGTCTTAGCTGGCACATGTACGGAGAAATGTGATGCCCAGCGCTCAAGCGTGTTTTTAAGCGTGTGTTTATGTGTCACAGTTGCTGCAGCGCAACAGAGTCTGGGACGAGTGAGGCTGAAGGAGTTACCTGAGTGGCTGGCGCATAAGACTCCCAGCCATCCGATAGAATTAGTGAAAATGGTGCAAAACGGTAAGAACAACTCACACTAAAATTACTCACAGTAGGCCAACATTTGGAATTTTGAGGAATGAGAGAGAAGAAAATTGGTATCATGTTTTCTTTTTTCCTTTTTAAATGGTTGTCCATCACCTTATGTCAGCAGTGTCAAACTCTGTCACCAAAAGGGGCCAAAATTATCAACAGGACTGACACCAAGGTCCAAACAGACTTAAACTGACCATGTTTGCATTAGATCTGACAAATTATTCATACTATAAAATATGAACTTACTGCTCCCAAGACTTATTATACAATTCAGACCATACTGAGGAAATAAAAACAAATGAGAGATCAAATGTATAATAACAGACAACATTATTAATGTTATGCTTTCTTCTCTATCACTGAATCATTTCCAATTAAGTTTTATTACAGGCAATCAAAAAACCAAAAGAAAATGTGAAATAATTCTCTTTCTCATTAACAACACCACCAAGCAACATGAAAATGGTAATAATGAGGAAATAATTCAACCATAAACATGTTTGCTGGATACCGATGGTCCAGTTAAGACAGAACTGCGTCACCTTGTGGGTGGGATTTGGCCCACGAGCCTTGATTTTGTATTATCAAGTCCAGTGTTTGGTAGGAATCTGATAATACGCTTTAAAACTGCCTTTCACGGGTTAGACTGATCCCATTCTCAAGCCTGACAATTCAACACAAAGCCACAGCTAGCAACCTGTTAGCTTAGCTCAGCATAAAGCCTAGAAATAAGGGGAACTACTAGCCTGACTCCCACTGCTCGCACCAGAAATATGATATGTCTCAACTGACGTGTACCAAAAATGTGCTGATTGCAAACTTTTTTTCCTTTTTTTTTTGGCTTTTGCTGTGGTCTTTTAAGTTAATCACATTTTACAGATGGCGGAAAACCGCAATTGTATTGTCTAATTATGTAAAAGAGAGCAAAAGAAGTCTTGAACTGGACACGTTTTCCTCTCCTGCGCTTGGATCAGGCTGGCGGTGGTATTACAAGAGGTACATTGACGTGAGGAGAGGTGGCGTAGGAGGACTGGGCATGCTGTTAGCAGGATACTGTGTGATCAGCTACATCTGGGCTTACCCTCATATGAGTGAGTGTGTGGCTCTTGGATAAAGACATACATACATTTGGAGATATACGGATGTTGATGACTGTGCTCTTCTTTTTTTTTTCCCCAGAGCGTGATCGCTGGAGGAAGCATCACTAAGGCCAAGGGAAGATTTTTAAACAGCATCTTTTGAAGATCAAGTGTTCAAATTTTATGCATGTTTTGATGTTAATAATATGTAATTTATTCTGATCCAAAGATTGTGTGTGTGTGTGTGTGTGTGTGTGTGTGTGTGTGTGTGTCAGTATGATAGTTTTAGACAGGACTGGTTTTCAGCTTAGCAGAAAGATTGGAAAAAAGCAGTAAAGGTTGGCCTTTCTCGGTCAAAAATGGTGTAAAACTCCTCCAAACACCTTGTTTGGGCTATAAAATAAATGCGAATGTGTCTTTTTGAGGGAGACCACCAGTAACTTCCTGGAGTCTGTGCTGGCACAGATGACACATAATCCTGGTAAAAAATGGCAAATGGCACATTTCAGTCTTTTTACCAATAATTAAACAAATGCGATATAACATGTTAATTAGTGAGCTATAGAGATGCTCCCTATTCCCAGTCTCTATGCTAAGTCGTCTAAAGAAAATGAAATGTTGACCTATGCCTTTAACAACTGGAATAATTATGATTCTGATACCAGTATTTAAATTGTTGACTGATTTACACCAGCATAGGGTGTCTAAAATGAACTGCGGTGTTTCATTTTGTGTTATTTATTTACTGAAGTATATTTATCTTGTTAAGTTTGCCTTTGTCTTATTTTAATTTGTGAATTGTGATGTTCTTTAGGGGACCGCTTCATTCACTGGCTCATATTTGCTTATCAGGCAGTGTGTTACTATCATGCTGTGTCCCAGACGCTCCACCAGGTGTCACTGTTGTGTCACCAAAACCACAAGGGCTGGGCAGTTTTTTTAGCTCCTTTGTGCAGAGTTATGGGTGCAGGATTCCACAAGACCAGCATATTTTTAGCTTGATAAAAATCTGACTGTGACAGCCAGGGTGTGAAGAAACATGAAATTCTAAATGTCTTCACATCTATATCCGTGAAAAGATATCTGTGAGGCAGAGGATTCCGCATCTGTTGCAAATGCTTCCCCTGTCACATGACGTTATTATGCACGCTTGGTCAGTATGTGAACTGTGACGGATGGATGCTGAAAGCTGTTCCCAGTTACACTGGACCCGTTTCTTATTGTATTCAAAATGAATTTATTGTTGACTCTCCTTGCTGCTGTAGTGAACACACATTAGCTACAAATGAAGAAATGACAGGCTTTTTGTAACATGGATGTTTTTTGTTTGTTTTTTTTTCCTGACGCCACTTCTTTGCCAACACAATAAAAAATAATTTCCATTTTCTCACTTTTTTGTGTTTTACATTCTTTTTTTTCTCCATACAAAATTATAAATATTTTGTTCCACTTTTCATTTTTATACAAAACAACAAACTATACAAATCAGAAACAATTAAAAAGAAAAACAGTGAAAATGGAGGCAGAAAAAAAAAAAAAAAGCATCTCTGCGCTGGAACAGGGGTGAAATAACACAGTATGTTCCTACCGGCCCTCAGACACTGATATGCATCAAGTTAATGTTTCACCCACAAACCCTACTTTGTGCAATTCTCAAACTTTCGTGTGAATATAAGTGCTATAAGAGGCACGATGTCTTGCAGCAAGCACGTGAGGGCGCAAATAAATCTGAGGTCTGTAGGCAGAGATGCGTGCGAGCTGCGATGGCACTCGAAACACCAAACATCACCCCATATAGAAGGCCTTCAGTCTGCTCTTGTAGCCTTTTGGCAAGCGTATTTCACAGACACGTTTATAGGAGAAAGGTGGCACTTAACAGAATCAACCCCGAGAGCCTCGTTTTAGTCAAAGCTTTGGTCCTGTGATGTGTTTGGCAGAGACTTACTTTTTCTTGCTTCGTGCAGATTTATTGGCAAAACTGTCACAATTTTTAGGATCATTTCTTATTGATTAGCTTTAAAACTAAATCACAGTTTCATCCAGGGAGAGCCACTGTCACCAGCACAAAGAAAAAAGAGTGATTCTGGGCGGGACCACACTTCCTCCTATGACGAGATTTGGTTGCGCTGCTGAGAGGGTAAAGAGAGGAAATGTTTGCAAAGAAACGCTGGAACATGAGAGAAACATCCTGGGAGGACCGAGCGAACGCTTGAGAATAAATTCAGAGTGCAGCAATCGAACAACCAAACTACATAGAGAACAATTAGACCAGAGTGTATGTGCATCTCAACACACACAGTGTCAAGGTAGTGAAGCATAGATAGATATGATCATTATATCATAAGTATGCAGAAGGCAGACAAATATACGTACAATCAATGACCCTCCCGGTCATTTAAAACTAATGACAACAATGTCATGTTCACAGAGCCAGGGAACACATTACAACAAACATTGTTTCTTTAAATGAGTAAATTAAAACAAAAATCTCTTCCTCAATCTGAGGACTGGGCTGCCCTGACACAAAACACACTCCGAAAACGATGCGAGTGGTTCAGATGGAGATTTGTATTTGTCTGAGCCGGGGCCTTGCATACCTTTAAGGTACAAACGAAAAAAAAAAGCCAAAGGAAATGTGAGTGAAGCACAGAAGGCGCGTTGCTGAGTTAACACTACTGAATGTGTGTGTGTGTGTGTGTGTGTGTGACTAGTTTGACTGGTTTGTAGCGTGATGTGGAAGTTGTCGCAGGGGGATAATTTACGGTTCACATTCTGTGCAGCATAGCGTAGATTTCGACAAGTTCAAAAAGGTCCTGAAATAAGCGTCCGTACATTTAGTGCAATTCTTCAATGGGTGCCTCCCTACTGCGTTTACCTTAAAGGAAATCACTACCCTCCCCCGCCCCCAAACACACTGTACCAAAGCCTGTGTGTGTGTTTGTGTGTGTGAGATGCAAGAGGGAACAAGGTGATTAGATTTTTTTTTTTTTTTTGAATAGAGCTTCTTCATGTAAACACTTCAAAATAAAAACCTAGAATTAGGCACAGAGTCATCACTTTGTCCCCCTTCCTCATCCCTGTTTTTTCAGCATAGACTATGAGGGTAATCAACTGGCACAAAATATTAGTCATGCCTGCATGTGTGTGAAGAGAGGGACTCTCTTGTATTCAAGCTACTAAGGTCGCAGACGCTACCCCTTCAAAATAAGGTTAAAATAAACAAAACATGTCGCCCGTCTGTTAGTCCATTGCATTGCACACATGCCCGGATCTTTATAGGTATTTTTACGCGCCTCCGTTCACCCAGCACCTTCACAGAGTCTCTGGCTCCTACATAATACCTGCTACGTGGCCGGAAATGCTATCACAGAGATAGTAAGAGCTGACCTCTCTTCACACAGGGTTGTGGGGGAATACCACAAACTATTAAACAGCAGACAGAGAACCCCACACACACAGAAGTCAAAACCAAACATGAGAGATGACGGTCCTAACATTCCAAGATGCTGTTGACGGCAGCCTCCAGAGCAGAGTCTGTGTCGGGGTGAGGGGGTGACGGGAGCTGCGGTGGGTACTGGGGCACCTGGTAGTGCGTCTGTCCCCCTGACGCCGCTGCGAAAGGGGAACGGTTACCTTGGGGGTAACTGTTGGCAGCGGCGGGGCTGCTGTTGCTGGTGCTGTTGGAGCCGTAGTGTTGCTGGGATCTCTTCAGTTCCAGCACGCTCTTGTTGTCTAAGTGTGGAGGGTGGAGCTTATCCGCTGCACCTGTGCCTGCGGCCCCACCCCCTCCTGGGTCTCCGTACCCAGGTTGGGAGTCTGTCCTGTATGGTGGCTCAGTAGAGCCTTTGTCTGACTGAGTCAAACTAGGGTTGGACAATGACTGAGAGGGGAGGGGCTCTTGGAAAAGTTTGGATTTGATCCCACAACAGAAGTCTTCCAAGAAGCTGTCTGTAAAGCAAACACGGACAAATCAAAACCTCTCAGTAAGAAAAAAATGCTACAAATGGCTTCCCTCTTCTTTTGTTTTACCTGGATCCACTAGTACCATGCGCTTGTCTTGGGTCAGGTTGCTGCGCTCCTCTTGGTTGAAGGTCCTGTCGATCATCACCATCTCTGACGACGGACTGGAACGCTGCCGGAACGGAGAGCCGACCTGTCAGGCCTGCGTTTGTCATAACAAGACGCACGTGTATGCACGCAACTGGTTGTTGGTGTGCCTACCTCAGCTTCCACCATGAGTAGCCGTCTGTACTTGCTGACCATCGCGTGGGTCCTCGTCAGCACCTGAGATGCCACCACCTCAAATTCTTCATCCACTGCAAGCAAGAAACACACTAAACTCTTTGAACAAAGCACTTTAATCAGGCAAACACGACATACAACACATTTCCCAGATTGAGGGGGATGAATTTACCCTGTGAGAACTCATCCTGGCTGGGTGGAGCCCCCTGAAACACATGGTAAGGGAGGAGCCTTTGTAATGCGTTGTCGATCGAACTGAAATGCCGCCGATCTGGGCTCTGAACTCCGGCGTGATCGTTCCGCAACTGTTGTAAAATCCTGTGGAAATGGCAAGGATCAAGAGACAAGCAAAAGAAAACAATTAAACTAGAATAGCCTGAAATTATACTTTCCTCATCTTTAGGACATAAATAGCATCATCAGAGGGTGTTTTTAGCATTTTTCTACTACGCTATCAGAAGTCAAGGCATAGATATAGACCCTTTCACAGCCAACATCAAAGAGCTGTACGTTGCCTTGGTTCTACAGGATCAACACTGTTTCAGGTCAACCGACAGCATCTCTGGCTGCAAGCAAACTGTTGACTGGACTGAGGACACAATCAATTATGCTTGCGTAACATTTGCGATCTTGGGTGGTTCGTGCCTTTGTATAGTTTGACAAGCTGTTATGGTCGCCATACTTCCGATGCCAAACTCCGAGCGCAACTTACTATGTCATTATTGTTTGCCATCTGTAAAAGGGTCCGTAAAGTTGGATGACATTAGAGCTCCCGAAAAGGAAACCAACGCAACTTGTTCGCCCCCTGGTGTTGGTCTACAGTATAGATCATAAACGACATAGGTAGAACGTGGGCCAATGTAAAAACTCAAAGATACTTTCATTTAATCAGGCTGATGTATGTTTGACTATTACTTTTTTGTGTTTGGTTTTTAATTACTTATTTGATGCTATGAAAATGAGGCCAAACATTATGATTGACAGCTGAGCTCTGTTAATGGGTGGAACAGGATACTGCGATTCTGCTTCCTGGTGACTGCTGCGTTGACTCTGGCTCCAGATAACCAGCACACAATCACGATATGGTGGCAGGAAGTAGACACGTGTCGTCAATCTTCTTTTAGGTTAATGGTCTGTGATTGTGTGGAATGTGTCCTTTAAAAACTGCCAACAAGTCAATCTTCCAATGCTAATATGACCACAAGTAAGTTGCCCCTAAACCAATTAACATTTTTTTTTTATTACAACCACAAAAGGTCCTTGAGTTTTCAGTGGACTAATAAACACACAAATACACACACACAAGCATAATCCATGACAGAGATAATAATACCCAGTAAATCAAAAAAGCTTACATTCCTCCTCTTGTGAGTGGTGGAAGGGCAGGTCTCTTCTGAGCACTGGCCTGTAGAAAAAGTGTAACAACATTGTTGCCATGCCGGCATCAATACAGTCCATATCAGCATCATCCACCTTGAATATTCCCACACGAGTGCAAAGAAAATGGACTAAAGAATGTGCAATATACCTGAGAGTTTAACACTGAATCTTGAGTCATTGCTGTAATGCCTGAGAGAGATCGTAAACACAACAAAACGACCTTGTCAAGTCAAAGACTGGATTGAAATATGGAATAGACGGTTAATGAGCCTTTTTTACCGTAGTTGCTGCCGAGCTGCACCTGTCGGTCCTGTTTGAAGGCAGGCGATGAAGAACCCTGAAAAATAAAATGTAAGAATCTTCAGGTAATGTTTGCCAGGAAAGTGTGAGAGAAGAGTAAGATATCACCAGGACCGTGTGATTATACCTGACTGTAATCTTGTTCCTGTGTCACAGTACCAGGTAAAGGGGAGAGAGAAGTGCAATTCTGATTCTGAGTCACTAAAAGGCGCTGAACAGGGCTAGCCGTCACCTGACCTTGACCCCCCGTCCCAGTCACTGCTGGGCCAACGAGAGTCACCTGTCCAGGTGTGCACGATGTCTGCACAGAGGTGGAGCTCGGACAAGAGACTCCTGTCCATGTTTGAGATACCGTCCCTCCGACCTGACTCCCGCCGACGACTCCCTGATTTAAAATTAACTGGCCTCCTGGCTGTGCAGTGAAGTTCTGCCCTGCGACAATCTGCACCGCATTCTGAGTGGTAATTAGGGCGTTTGAGTTGGGGTCGGTGGAGCCATTGTGAATGGTGCTGGCCGGAGTGATCGCCAAGGAGCTGGGCAGCAAGAACTGCCCAGATGGTATATTTGTCTGTGCTTGTTGCTGCTCCAGGGGCGGCTGCACTACTATGGAGCCATTGGCTGTGTACTGACCCCCAGATGCAGCAGGGTTAGCATTAACTACATTAGCCATAGTGGTGGGAGTGGGCTGAAGACCAACGCTGTAAACAGTCTGAGCCCCAGCTTGAAGAGGTTTGGGCTGGATTGGTCTGACAAGGGTCTGGGACCCTCCTGGGCCTCTCTGGATGATGATATTTTGAAGAGGGATGTTTTTGAAAGGTAAACCGACTTGGCCTACCTGCCCTTGGGTAGGGGCAAATACCTGCCCCCCTGCTGGGGTTCCTGCTGCGGATACGGGAGCCCCTGGCCTCAGCACAATCTGAGGAGATCTCTCCAAGCTGCTCAGAGTCATCACACCTCCACCCCCCCCAAATGAGCCCAACACCTGGATGTGTTGGCCCGAGCCATTAGTCAGCTGGGACACCCCTTGCAGGAACTGGCCTGCAGGGAATGCAGCCGTCGCCGTGGTCACCACACCCACTCCCCCTCCATAACCCCCAGAGACCAGCTGTGAGGGGAATGGAGCAGGAGCCTGCACCAGAGTGGGAGCAGGCTGCGAGTCCAGTAAGGCCTCCTGGGCCAACGTCTGCTCTGTGATGTCGGCCTCCATGAGAGACTTCTGCAGGATATCGAAGGGCTGATCCTCTCCCCCAAGATCCACCCCTCCAGGGGAGGTCTCTGGCCCCAAATCATCCTCGATGAACGAAAGGCCGCTGGAGAGCTGGAGGCCTGCCCCTGCTGAATCCTCGCCAAATCCACCCACTGAAGAGGAGCCATCCTTGAGACTGGTGTTGGAGCCAGCCTAAATAAAGTATTGACAGAAAATTAGCACGCTCTTTAGCACTTGTACAAGAAAGAAACCATAACATAAGGTTATCATGTAGCTTACATTCTCAAAATGGCATCAAATAGTGTATTTCACTTGATCAGGACAATCTGGGCTGACATATTTAGGTATTAGTTCACCAACATCTTTCCTGGGCTCTTAAGCGTGTCCCAAAAATCATCTCTTTAATGCAAATCAGCACTCAAACCTCGCTGCAAGCCTGAGAAAATGCTCTCAATGAATGTTTTGTTGGATCAAGACGATTACCGAGATACGGTATACTCACCACGTCATTAGCGAAGAAAGAACCAGGATCTGACCCATAAGCAGCATTCGTTACATCGTCCTCCTCGATCTGCAGAAACAAAACGTTTTCACAGAGTGAACCTTATGCGTCAATGTGAATTAACTATTCAGACAGACCTTGTATGGATGAATGACAGTGAATACACTCTGAAAGAGTCACTCACAGACTTGCTGTTGCTGCCATGGAGATAGTCATTCAGCGCATCCACATCTCTGAAAAGGTTATATAAGAGGTTTTAGGCGCCTTTTATGCTTGTCTTTCAATCTCTTATGATTGTGCATTTACGGCATTACTTCAGTAATTCAACAGATGAGGAAAACATAAGACTGCATATTTGATTTCAAAGAAGAACCTTAGTAATGTTGCCTAACTATTTCATCTTGAGAACAAATGTAAAAATTTGGTCAAACTTTGATTTGCCAAACATCAGTAATTACACAATCGTGATGTAAAGTAAAACCCAGTTTGATTAAGGTTGTTTTTTTTTTTACCCTAAAATATCCAGAAGACGGCGATCGTCCTCATCATCCATGACACCTGCAAGATTATGAAGGGAAAGAATGATGCAGTTGAGACGGCCAAAGATTCTGTGGTTCGTGTTCTCATTTTGCATGGACGTGATCGACACTTTTTGTTTATATCCTGTGACAGGACCTTAAGTATGTTTATGTTAGCAGAAAGGACATCTCACTCACAGATTTCCAGAAGGAAGCATGGATTCAGTCATTTAACACCCTTTGTTTCCTGGGCTGCAGGGGGAGAAACAGCACATTTGTAAGTTAAAAGTGTAAGAGACACAAGGAGTGGGAGTGCCAAAGATTGAGACAGAGATGGATTTGTGCAATGCTGGGAGGAGAGGAAGTGGGGGGGGGGGAGAGACATATACTAGTATATTACTCAGTGCTATGGGAGATGGGTGTCTAATTCAAGAACATGGCTGGCATTCATCCACACCTGCAGATGTTCATTTTTGACACCCCAACTCGTTCTCCTTCAAGTCTGCAGCCTATAAAAGGGCCATTTGTGTGTGTAAATAATTTCACTATTCTGTTTCTTTTATACCTTGAATTGCTGTTTTGAGTTTAAACACTGAAAGAGGTGGTGTCTTAACGTTGTGTCAGCCAGAAGTATGCACGTACCTCGGCGCAACTGCAGCATGTGAACGGAATGAAAACAGTCCAGGAGAGGGGTAATGGGTTTGTTTGGGTCAGGCAACTCTGTGTGTTTCAATTTATCTATTTACTGTCTATTCAAGCAGTAAAGCACGTGGTAGAAAGGTTGCAAGTCACTAATTCACTTATTGAATTAACTTGACTAAAACTGTAGAACATATTCAGTTGCTAGTGTGCGAAAGTCGAGAAGTGAAATCTAAATCCCTGAGACTACAATGAAACAAAATGGCTGTTTCCACGACACAGGCTGTCTTTACAACCGAGCCACGCTCAGCCTCCATCTTTGGCTCAGGGAGAACAAAGGAAGGCGCAGTTGCTGTACAAAACGGCACATTTAAGGTGCTTAAAGTACCACTTAAAAACACCCATGAAACCTGCTTTAACAAATTAGCAAATAAATCGTTTTGGTTTTTTTTTTTTTTAAACATTCATATCGAACACGGTGCATTTTGTCGTTCGAGGGGAACAGGCTAAGACAGCCCGCGAGGCTCCCTTGTCCCTCTAGACGAGACAGTTGAGAGTCCAACGTCGACTTTACAACAGGCAAACAACGGAAACACCACAATGAACACAAGAATACTTTATTTCAGCTCAAAATATACACTGGCAGTATGTAAAATATCGAAATACCGCTGCGTTCCCATTTTTTCAAACTCAAACCACCGTTAAAAATGGAAGTTTTCGAGAAAACGAACACATTATTAGCAGCTACGGTGCATTTGAGTTAGTGATGTGTCACCATTTTATCGTGTCGTCAAAAGAAAGCCACATTCCCCAAAACGTTGAATAATTTTAGCGTAACCTAAAGCTCAATTTGTGCCCGAAATGCTTCGTGTTGGACACGCTTCGACGCGAACCAAGCTAATCCCTCCTATACCGGAGGAACAAGGTATCGCAATTGGTTTAGCGAGCCAGTTAACGTACAGCTTAAAAGTTTTATTTCCAAAAATAGACTGAATCGAAGGAGTGATGATCGCTTTCGCGCAGCAACTAAAACGCCCGTCGTCTAGCCTCGCCTCTGGCTGCTCCCCGCTGACGTGCGCTCTCCTTCTCCGCTGGGGAGGCTTTCATTTGTCCTCTTTACGTGGCTCATCTGCCAGCATGAAAAACGTCACGTTTGTCTCGATATGTCGAACCGACGCGTTTGGACGGGAGGGGATTCGGTAGCAGCCCGTGTCCCGGTCGCCTCGCCCCGCGACATTTCACTACAAACAACGGCCTGCTCTGGTTAGCTAGCCGCACTGGTGGGGGGCGACGCCTGTCTGGGGAACGCCGACTGGAATCCGTCGAAAATGCTACGGGACCGAGCCACGTCGGAGCCACACGAATTAATCCCGATTAGCAAAACACGAAGACGACTCGAAGAGGCAAACCCTTTATCCTGTCTCACTCCTCTTGAAACCCAATATCTCCATTTGGCAACTTTTAATTTGCTCCCCCCCTCCTTCTCCTCCTCCTCCTTCTCCCTCTCCCACTCATATATTTTTCTCGCTGTCCCTGCGCTGTCTCGGATAGATTTTTCTCCCCACTCAAACTCTCTTCCCTCCCTGAAGGAAGGGAGGAAGGAGGCTGTGTGTGTTTTTTCCTTGAAATTTTTATCACAAAATTATAATACACTCAAAGGGAAACTCACCGTCATGAAAAAGCAGTGCCTTGTCAACGGGGTTTCCTCGCCATCACCGCACGGGTTGTTGGGGTAGCGCACAGAGCGGGGCGACCCAAATCACCAACCCGCGGCGGCAGCACGCCATCGCGCCGCAGCTGGAAAAGAAAGAGGGCAAACATCGACGAATCACAAACAAACAAACAAACAAAAAAAAACCCAACGAGTTTAATGTTTTTATGAATTGTAATAATGGTCACTGGCCCCGTGAATTGCGGATAAATGTTATTAGTCTTAATCAATATCGACGCTAGGGGGCGGGCTTCCGATGAGTTTGCCATACCTTAGTGTTGCTCAGGTATGAAGGCTGCGGTGACTGGCTGTAAGGCCTCAGTTTGTTGTTGTGGTGCTTTAAAATTTCACAAAATTAAGTCTAGCTACATATATATATATATATGTGTGTGTGTGTATAATAGAATTTGCGCCTTTCTCTTTCGTTTTAAGTACGTTAAATCATCTCATCAAACACTTTCTAGCAGTTTTAGAACTTCTATCCAACTGTCTGACTCTGTTTCATCCCAATCTCGGCTTTGACACGAAACAAAAGAAACTAAACAAATTTTTGTGTTCCTCGCATAAATCGACTTTATTGTCAATCCTGCAATAGTCTCAGACCTACAATGAGTGATAGTGGAATAAGTTTTAAAACAGAAAACATAAAAATTAAGGTATAATACAATAAAAAGACAAAAAGAGACCCAGGATAAAGTTTGATATATGTATAAACACAACAGGATTGAAAATGATGTGCTCTATTTTCATAATTAATTTAAATTATTTAAAATGTTTTTGGTAAATCGGTTGATTGGTTGGTTTTGATGATTATTTGTAAATAAATATGTGGGAGTTTTGTGAGTGTCGAAACAGCCTTTGATCACAAGATATCAAAGCTAAGACTTTGATTTCTGGCTAATGATTCTGGCGTATGATGTTTACAGGAGCTCTGTTTTGGCTGTGCATTCACTCAGATTGGCTCGTAGGGATGTGAGCAGCACACCGCTGGAACCAGTGGAGTCTCAGGGTCCATATGATGTCTCGTTTGCAAGTATGGCAGGAAGCAGTGGATCGCTGGATGTGAAAATGCGACACATGGGGTGCCCAGGGGGCGCCAGAGAGGTTTTTAGCCATGGTAATGAGTTTTGCTTGTAGCGATTTCGTGTAGGAAGGACCCACCCGCGGTTGTTAGCTTCTGTCACCCATGCCTTATATTTATTGTCATTGTCAATTTAATTTTGGACAGGGACCTAAACAATTAACAGGTTCATTTTAATTCAGTATTTTACTTTGGTGGGTTGAACGTCAATTATTTAAAACTTAGATATGTAAATGTTAGGGTTTTTGGTTTTTTTAAATTTCGTTTTTATTGAACTGAATATTAGTGTATCTCCAACAATTGGAATGTCTTTGAAAAGTTCATATTTTTTATTCAATTAAATTCAATTAATTGATAGTTATGGCTTCCACAGTTACAACGAAATATTCTAATTTTAATGAGATGTTTTTTTCAGAGCTGTGGGACGGACGGATGGGTGGATGGGTCATTATTTTTGGAATACTAGGATATATATGATGTACAGTAATAGTAAAATGCTAGAGACGTTTTTGTTTCCTCGAAGTGACTCTAGAATATATTAAATGTTCACTTCCTAATCACGATATTCTAATTTTCGGAGAGGCACTAGATCATTTACTGCCATGACAACCTCCCCGCCAGTAGGCGGCGGTTTTTAACTTCGTCTCGTAATTACCACGAAGAAGAAAGAATGACGATAACGCTTCCGCCTCTACTGACAGTGGAGAAACATGGAGGGAGACGGTGATGTTAACGTGGAAGCTGGGTTTCCCGGCGACAGCGCAGCCGCCAAGATACAGGAGCGACTTCAGAAACGGCACCAGATGAGGACAGCGGACGCCGAGCGGCGGAGGGAAGTTAAAGAGAGCCACGCTGTCGCGGAGGAGAAGGGCGAGTACTTCTACAGCGCCTTCAACGCGGAGCGGGCGTCCATCGAGGAGCTGCTGACCAGCTGCGCAGGAGCTGACGCTGCGGCGGTGGCTCAGAGGCTGGAGGAGGCGACTGCCAAAACGCTCCAGCTGCAGAGGTTTCTCAATGACAGCACGCTGTTTCTAACACAGTACGACCTGAGACAAGCCCAGGCTGCTCTCCAGAAGCTCCAGACCTCCCTCGCTGAAATCAGAGAGGAGTGCCTGCCCAAAAAGAAGTTCGCCTTCCGAGCTCGCACTAAAGCAGCAGACAAAGCGTCTGCATCGGACGCATCTTCTCCTGATGCTGCCACACCCACTGATTCAGGCAGCAGGGTTGATGGTTCTGCTGCCTCTGAGCAGTGCGGCTCCTCCAACATGGACAGTGTGCGTCTGACAAAGACAGCCGAGGAGATCCAGAAACAAGACGTGCTGTTGAGCCACCTCACTAACTGCAAGGTGCGCCTGCTCGGCTCCCCCAGCACGCTGCATCTGAAGCACATCGACGGCTGTGAGATCCTGTGCGGGCCCGTGACCAGTTCTGTGTTCGTGGACCAGTGCAGGAACAGCATCCTGGCCTTCCCATGTCAGCAGCTGCGGACCCACAACACCACGGACACGCAGGTGTATCTGCACGTCACCAGCCGGGCCATCATAGAGGACTGCCGTGGAGTCAGCTTTGCCCCTTTCTCCTGGTCCTATCCCACCCTGGACGAGGACTTTGCTGTGTCTGGCCTAGACCGGGACCGAAACAACTGGAACCAGGTGGATGATTTTAACTGGCTGGCTGCAGGAACACCCTCTCCGAACTGGACTGTGATCCCAGAAGCAGATAGGAAAACCAACTGGGAACCCTAGAATTACTCTTACCAAACCTCTAATAAAACACATCAGATTGAGTATTCTAGATACGCATAATTATCCGTTGCCTTGTAATTCCATGAATGTGGAATTGTGAATGCTCCTTTAAAGCCACTGACTGATATTTCTGACAATCCTGTTGCTGACAAATCTCATCTCTTGAGAGTTGTGGAGTTTGTATAGCGAAGTTAAAGCTGGGTCTAGATAATTTAAATAAAAATCTTCATGTGCACTGTGATACCATACAGCATCACAACTGTTGTGAGGTAACTGTCTTTGTAGCTGCGTAGCCCTGTATTGTGTACATGTTTAGTCAGCAATTTAAAAAAACAAAAGCAAGCCAAATGCTTCTGACAGAAAACTGGTTCAGTACACTATATGTCAGCAAATACCAAGAAATTACACTATCGAACTTACAGTAACTAGGAACATTTTAAATGTCTCCCATCACATAGTTTTGTCCGCAGCCAATAGCACTGAGAAGTTTATTTTTAGCTTTAAATATGCTGTACAATAAATCTATTGTTCACAGAAGGCTAGATAAGAAATAAAACCTATTTAAAATACAGCACAACCTCGGCACATCTGTGAGACAGTTTAAACAGAAATTGGCTGTTATGTGTTTAAGTTGAGGAGGTGCACCAGGATTGTGTAATAGAGCATCAGATGTAGCCAGGTCTACCAAAAAAATGCAAAACTGGTTGATATTAGATTAAGGCCGTAACTAAAAATGTCAATTTTCAGTTGATTTGCCAGTGATTTTCTGGATCGTCTATTAAATTCACAATAATGGCACAAGACATCGTTCTCAATTTCCTAAACCCAAATCTGGCCTTTTCAGCTGTGTCATCTGGCCAACAGTCCAAAACCTAAAAAAACATCCCTTAACTGTCACATTAGAAGAAGGTGGTCATGAAAGCATTGAAGTTGAAAAGCTGAGATGACTGTTCATCTGTCTCAGTCATAAACACCAAGCAAAGTCGGGGCTGTAATATGTGGTTCACCTTAGGTTCATTCACTTTTTGCTTTACATGCCAAAACATTAAGTCAGATTGGGTGGACATATTTTAAAGAAGGATTTCCTCAGTACAATCATGCTGACAGACAAGCTACTGTGGAACATGTACTCAAAATATGTCACTGTAGATAACTCAATTATTGACAATTCATTAATAATGTCTTTATACTAGTGCAACTAATAGTAAAAAATAAAGGTTGAATATACTGTGAGTTGAGTTTTCATTTTATTTTTTTTATTGGTAACTTAAGTTAGATGTTGATATATATTAATTAGAGCCTGACTGATATGCAATTTTTGGGAACAATACCCCCCAAATTGTATTTTTAGCCCCTAAATTCTTATTAGGGGCCAAAAAGTTTCTGATATCGACAAATAGACTGATTTATTACAATAATCCCTCAAATGAGGTTATCAATCATTTGTAAATAAGGTGTAATGGTGACAGATTAGTTTACTGATTATTAAGGGACTTTTATTGTCTTAAGTGACAACAGTGCAGTGAAACAGTCACGTTCAGCAGAAATTTAGTAAATTAAAACTCACCCTAAGCATGTTTTTCTGCATTGTTCAAAACCATTTTTTTTATATCAGCCAATATCAATAACAAATAGTGATGCCGATATATCTGATCAACCGATATATAATGGTCAGGCTCATGCAATACACATAAAGTGAAATATTTCAATCCATTTTTTGATGAATATACAGATAGAGTGAAATATTTTAATATATAGAAATGTGTTTTGTTTTTTTTTGTTTATTTCTTTTTTGAGCCGTAGGTCAGAATTCTCCAAACTAAAATAGTAAAATGCCTGAAACATTTTAGTTCACATCTAATGAGTCTAGAATGAATGAATTTAGTCGCATTAAATTAAAATTAAAAGAGGGGAACTGGCATTGCATTACCTTCAGTTTCAAGACTTATAGCAGAATATAGCAGAATTGGTTTCAAGTAGTTTCATGAAAAATTAACATGTTTTTGCACCTAAAAGGTAGCAGATATGTTACAGGTTACATTAAACAGGGATAACACAATACAGTAATGGTCATACAGTGTGGTTGTACACAGAGTCAGAGGTGTGATGTCATGTTAATGTTTAAAAATAGAAGAATGTGGAAAGTCTTGTTGGACAGTCTTTTTCAGTATTGTAGTAAAATACATAATAATTGATAGAAAGAAATTACGTCCACAAAGAGGGAAAATGTTATCGGCTTAGCTGCGCTGGACTGAGTGCATTCAATACTCTTAGCAGCATTGGGCAGGAACAACAACCACTCAGCTGTGCTGGACACACTTTTGCCGGACAGTGTTGATTCTAATTGCCACGATGGCGAGTGGCAATAAGACAAACAGGATCATTAAGAGCAGTTAAATGCATTTATTAATGTTCAATTAGCCCCTATTCAGCCATCGAGGGGTTGATGTGGGGGCCTGGAAGCTCTTTCTCTTACACTATTTATTTTCTGTAGCACTTTTATTTATTTTACACTGTTCACACCTTACTGTATACTGTATATACTCTTGTATATTCTCTTTTTATTAATGTACATACTCCTTTTATATATATTTTGTTTTTCACTTCTATGCTTACAAGGAGCACCTGTAAAGTAACAATTTCCCCTGGGGATAAATAAAGTATTCTGAATCTGAATCTGAATCTGAATCTTTGGGTTCTGTGAATGGGTTACTGGGGCTTGAGCAGCATGGTCTATTTCCCCATGAAGCCACCCGGTTGAACTTGTGGACCTTGACCTTAACACTCCACTTATAGCTCCACTTTCTTGTATGTGGTCTTTGACAGCCTTCAGATGATGCTTTCACAGCGTGTTCAATCCGGGTGACGATGACCATGTGAACACGCAAACCAATTATGGCCCCTGGCAGAGGCTTATGATCAGGCTCATCTTGTGAGGAAGGATTTCTGTAAATTGGATCAGGCCGCTTACAGGGGCTTACCATGACGCACTGCAACTTTGAGTTTAATCATGAGCATCCTCGTCAATCATCCACCTCTCCAGGACAACGAAACGCCACGATTAGCCTCACCTGTGTGCTAAGGAAGAAAAAGAGGTGAAAGTTGGGGGAAATAAGACCTCATGAAAGTTAACATTTTTGGAACAATGGGAGAGGCGATAGTTTTGGAGAAATAACGCTCCACTGCTGTTCCTGCTCTCCTGGGTTCTTCATCTCTGCTCTTTGGCTGTAGGATGGATTACAGGCTGAGCTGACTCCCCTGTCCTGCTGGACCAGACACCCGGATAGCAAAGAGCCTGGGGAACAGAAACTGCAGGTTGGCGCACTTAAGGACACTTTTCTAAATCAAGGGGCTCTCTGGGAATCTGGAACTCCTGCTGTTCTTGGTTATAAACTGAGTCTTTCACAGGCAAGGACATATAACAGGTTGGAAAATGGCTTTGATGTTGGTCAAGTTCGACCTGAAGAAGCGGGTGAAGCTCGCTCAGACGGTCTGGTTCATGTACTGGTTCGCTGTGCTGGCCGGTGTGCTGGTCTTCAGCATGGGTCTGTTTTTTAAGATCGAGCTGCGAAAGCGCTCGGAACTCATGGACAACAACGAGAGCCACTTCTTGCCCAACCTGCTTATACTTATGGGGCTAATAGCCTGCGGCATCAACGCTTTTGGAGGCAAGATCTGCTACGACTCACTGGACCCTACCAAGTTTGTGAAGTGGAAGCCCATGCTGAAGAACTTCTTGGTGTTCTGTGTCGTGTTTAACACTCTGCTGTTTGTCACGGCCCTGCTGTGCTTCCTGATGAGGATCCCCCTGCAGTTCACCCTGGCTGAGGGGCTGAGGAACGGCATGAGGTATTACAAGGACACGGACACACCGGGACGCTGCTACATGAAGAGGACCCTGGACCTGATGCAGATGGAGTTCCGTTGCTGTGGAAATGACAACTACAGGGATTGGTTCGAGATTCAGTGGGTTAGCAACCGCTACCTGGACTTCAGCGCCAAGGAAGTCAAAGAGTAAGTGACAGGGATGAAAAACTAGATCCCCTATCACGCCCTTTAGAGGATAGACAACAATACTGTGTGATCTGACAATGAATGACTCAAAGAAATCGTCAAAAGGTGTACCAAGGTGGATGCCGGTGCTTTATGGACCGTCTATACAAAGTTCAGTCAAAGTGGATTTGAAGGCAGGTCATCGCAGGTGTATTATTCAGGTGTTTCATCCACTGAGGATTACTGTCAGAGAAATGGTGACGGCAATAGGTTGCAAGACGAAAATTCCATTCAGGGCAACAATGGCGGAAGAGGTTACCAGGCAGTTTTATGGATAAAGATGGAGGGATGGCGATTAAGGACTGTAAAACAAATTGTCCCAATGCAGTGATACACAACCTCTTTTAGAAAAAAAACTTGTTTTTATCTACAGAGATTCATTTTTGTTTTTAGCAATGAGTATCTTTGTGAGGATTGTTTTGAAGCTGTTAGTTTTGAGCCCTTGCTAGTAATTACACTTAATCTCAAGGATTATAATGTCAGTGTCCTTCAAGAATCAGTGTCCTGTCCAATCAGCAGAGGACCTGGCAACATTTCAGGGAAGAGATTTTTAAAAAATCTGTATCAACTCTGCTGGTCAGTAATTTAGGGAGGCCAATGGTAAAAGCTCCTCTAATGCCATTAGAGGCCAGATCATCAAAAAATGCCACATGAGTGTAACATATTCACAAATATAAGTACATCCTTCAAATGAATAACCCTTCGATTAATATTTGGACCTTTCTTAGATAGTGTAATATTTCCTGTTTGCTTTGTTGAATTGAATTAAGTGCTATGTAGGACACGAGTTTGTGCTTAATTAGGTTTCAATGTTTGGTTACTTATCCATTTCTGATCTTCTCAGGTCTTAGTGATCTAGTCTTACGTGTCTTTCTATTGACCTACTACCTTCAAGCAGGGCTGAGAGAGTAGATTTGGGTCAAACCCTTTAAGTGAAAACTCACTTCACATTCCTTGAACTCTTTGAGTGGTTTGATCCGTGATCAAAAGATGGGATGTCTGCACACTTATTTTAACAAAATGCTGTAAGAGTTGATGAGACGTGGTTCTTGACTGATTATCGTGTACAGCTGATGGTGTTTTTCATGCTCTCCAGGTACCTGAAATAAGAATTTTATGAGGAGATTTAACACAATAACTGCAACACAAACCTATTTAAAAGCTGTATATAAAGTTTGACCTATATAAATATATATATGTGAATTTGATTAATTCTGACAATATAAAGGAACTGGAAAGTGAGCGACTCAGCAACAAAAAGCGAAATTTATGGTCATTTTTGGTAGAAGGCAAGTCTGACAGCTAATTTTGGTACGCATACTACAATTGTAGTTCCTGATCTTTAAGCTCACTTCCAACCCATCACACATTAAGTGCCACTAACATGAAAGTTTGCCTCACCCTGTTAGCCGCATTGGGAGCAACGTGGATGGCCAGTACCTGATGGATGGAGTCCCGTTCAGCTGCTGCAACCCCAGCTCCCCCAGGCCCTGCATCCAGTTCCAGATGACCAACAACTCTGCCCACTACAGCTACGACCACTACACGGAGGAGCTCAATGTGTGGAAGCGCGGCTGCCGCGAAGCTCTACTGTCCTACTATGGGGGCATGATGACCACCATCGGAGCCCTGGTGGTCCTGGTCACTATGCTAGAGGTCAGGCCCAGAGCGCATTCACACAAATACTCACGCAAATGTGACGGTTGTGCATTTCCTGATTTAGCTGAACATTATCTTTGTTGTTACATTTTTAAAGGAGTAATTTTGAAGATACTGAGTTCTATTTCTGGGTTGTCGAATAGTCATTGTTTGCAGAACTCTGACAAAGCATCAGTTCCCTGGGGATGAAACTCAACAATTACGTTGGTTACACATTCAACTTCAAATTTCAGTGCCTCCAGAGCCACCTAGAAGGGGCAAAAGAGGGCCCAAGCAGGCCAATAATGATCATATTCATCGTAATGAGAGCAATGGTAACAATGTTTTCATTTTTAACTGAAATGCTGTCATTAAAACAACAAAAGCCAACATTTTTTTTCATTGTTCCTTTGATATAATAGCCTTTTAAATAATTTTCTGACAATTCTTTTTTTATTGTAAACATCAAAATGTCAGAGCCAGACTCGACAAAGTTACTGAGCTCCAAGCTAATGTTGTAGTAAATTTCCTCGTACTTAATTGTACAGCCAGGAGCGAAAAAGGAAAACCTTTAAACCCAAATAATGTTGTCTCAGCTCAGGAAGCGAACTACAAGGAGAGTGACATCTAGGATGCTAACGATAACAAGTCAAGTCAAATCAAAGTTTATTTATCTAGCACATTTAAACAACCTCAGTTGACCTAAGCGCAGCACCATAATTAAAAAAGATAATATAAATAGGCTATGATAAAAGTTAACATGATAATGACTAGACAAAATAAATAAGCAAGTACATTCATTAATGCAGCAATAAAATCATGGTAAAAACAAAGTAAAATTAATTAAGTAAAAGCCGAGGTGTCTTGCCTAGCTGGGACTGAATGACAAAGAGAAAAAATGGGTCAGCAAAGTTTTTAAATTCCTCAAATGATTGTTGCACTCTGATCTGAAGAGGCTGTTCCACAGCTTGGGGGCCACCACTGAAAAGGACCAAGGCACTGCCAGGAGCAGCTGGTTGGAAGACCTCAGAGCTCTAGCAGTTCTGTGAGGCTGCATGAGCTTAGATATATAAGATGGTGCCAAGCCATTTAAGCATTTAAAAACAATTAATAAAACTTTAAAATGTATCCTGAAGTTAACAGGGAGCCAGAGCAAGGACACAAGAATGGGAGTGATGTGCTCACGCTGTTTCTCTCCAGTTAACAGGCAGGCAGCTGCAGTTTGTGCTACCTGCAGGTGGCGCAGCGATGACCGGTCAAGACCAACAAACATTACAGAATTACAGTAGTCTTAAACCTGATGTGACAAAGCAATGAATGACTCTCTCGAAATCTTTTCTTGGGAGATAAGGCTTTATCTTTGCTTTAAATGAAGAGGTAAGAGGTAGCCAGCGCCGGTGAGGAAGCCAACAGTATTGCCCCTGGGAACGAGGACGATGTTGGTAACAGCAACCGCGTTTTTACAGGCAGGA
>KV751350.1:102572-117634 GCA_001698575.1 Mola mola | reverse complement strand
TTAGATCTCTGCACAGACGCAGCTTTGAGCTCACATGCAAATTATTCGCATCGCTCTGTTTGCTAAATTTGGGAGGCAGATTCCATAAATTGCTAACTAACAGCTTGTGGGGCAAAAAAAACAAAAAAACAAAACACAATCCCTGTGTCTCTTTTGCTTTAAGCTTATTTTCTCCGTTATACATCATCTCTTTAATAGGAAAGACTTGGCCAAGAAGGAAAATATAAAATTATTTTGAAAATTACCAAAGTTTAAAGGCCAGATACACCTAAAAACCTGCGTTTCGGGGTTGTCGTTGGGCTAACTAGCGTAGACCACGGGGGCGTTTTCTGTTGCTGTACCGCATTTTGCCACTGGGACACATTGGCAGTCAAATCCAGCTCTCGTAATACATTCACCACTTATTTGGATTGACACTGAAGCTCATTGCTGGGCTAACAGTCCCTTCTTCCTGTGTTTTTGCAGGTATGGCTTTTCCAACCAAAGGCTAAGCGATAGCAACCCCTCCTAGCACACACACGGACTGGCTCACAGAGACCCCCCCCCCCCCCCCGCCTCTCTTTCTCTCTCTCTCTCTCTGTCTTTCGCTCTCTCTCCTCCTCCTCCCTCACATACTTGTCCCACAAAGCAAACACTCAAAGTTTGCGCATACTTTAGGATGACAGAGTACTCGACAGTCATTCTGTAGTAAAGTGTCCATTCCTGTTAATTTCTTGTTTGTATTAGCAGACTAGCGTTGTGGTGTGACAGCTATTTTAACTTTTTTTTAATAGCTCAGCTTCCGCTTGTAATTTTTAACACATTTTAGAGAACCCATAGCTATTTTAGTGCCGCTGTTTGTGATTTAATATATGTTGAAGCTTATTTTAATCGCAGAGCTATAGAGTGACTTTGCTTAGAGCTGATGATGAATCTACTAGTGAAGCTTATTGAGAAATTAGTGGTTTGGATTAATATTTTTTCTTTAGAGAACAGAAGACCACAAAGCGACATAAGTTCTGTCTCTTAGGAGTGTTAGACTTATTTCTACCCTCCGCCTTGAACACTTTTTGTAAATTCCTGGTTTCACTGATGTTGGTGGCATGGGTGGACTGTTTGATATCTTTCTGATGCGTAACCTGTGTTCTGTTTTGGCGATGTCAATGGCTGTTAGCAGGTGCCATGACCACTAAGGTACGACGCCACGACAAGAGAATCCATCCTTACCAAAGGGTAGTGACCCCAGACAGAGGTTAGTTAGCTCACCAGCCACTTTATGTATGTTTGCGTGTGAGTGTGTGTGTGTGTGTTTCTGCGTGTTAGTGCGTGTGCATGCAGACCAATGGACCAATTTCAGTTTACATGTGTCTGTAAAACGGCATGCCTAAAAGAGAAATAACTGTATTAGGCGAGGAGGCCACACGCTGAAGCAGCCTCAGCGTGAAATGTGAATCAGTATTTGTTGCAGTGAAAGTGAAATAAGTGAGCAGATTGGGAGGAACCATGTTGGGGGTGGGGGGGTGTCAGCTGCAGCGGCTACCCTCGCTTGCCTGTTAGATAAACTGGACGGCTTGCAGGCCGGGACCCTCTCAATAAGAATGGATCGCTCCGTTCATGTGACTCGCTCCTTGTGACTCTGGATTTGGAGTCCTCTCTCAGAAACTTTTTTTTTTTTGGTCGTCGTTTATCTCTCCACTACTACTTTTGACCAGACAAATAACTGTGGGAAGTTTTATTTATAGCCATTCCGGTAGATTTCCACAAATGTTTTTTTTTTTTTTAATTATTAATTAAATCCTGTGTTGTGCCCAATGACTATATGACATTTAAAGTAACAGTGATCATCTTTTTATGAAGGTCATTCAATTCAATATGATCTTTGGTCTTTACTACTAAAACACAGCATGTGAAGACTACTGAGGTCTGTGTTACAAGCTCTTTTGTATGAAATACTGTTGTTTGTGGTCTTATCAGTCGCCCACTGGACTTTATCATTGGGGCTGTTTACATCTTTCACATATTTCCTAGCCAGAGTGGTGCTGTTACCATGTATTTAGCTGCAAAATAAATTTGTATATAGGGATTTTAAGGATTTAAGTGCTTATATGAAGCTTATGGAACAAGATCGCTTGGAAATACTTGTAGTTTTTTTTTGTTTTGTTTTGTTTTAGTTTTTTTTAGTTTGTAAATTTTTATTTTTGTTTTTACGATATGCTTTTTATAGATGAAGTGTCTCCATGTAAACTTCAAACTTTATTCAAGGTGTGTAGCTACTACTGTTTTGGCCGCTGCAGCGGTGGCGATGAAGGCAGTGTGTTTTTTGCTCTGTCTATTTAAGGCGAGGCGACCTTCTCGATTCACAGGCCTCGTGACTGTTTTATGCAATAGAAATGGACTAGCTAGCTACGATATATGTGTGTATGTGAGCGGTGGTGCTCCTGTTGTACACGATGGACAAAAATACACTAAAAGGCAATAAAGATTATTATTGAAAAAAAGTCTCTAAAGAAAACCAAAGCCTCTAAATTCTTGTAATTAGTCTGTCTATTGTTAATTTGTCTTAAGTCCCTCTAAAATCACCATCTCTTAACCTCTCATCACTGTCTCTTCGGGTGCCTCTTTGCTTACCGTAGCCATTAGGTGCTCTTCTAATACTCCATAGCAGAAAAGGTAATCAATAATCAGTTAATCACGACTGTTAATCATCAAGATCTTTTGCCTGCTGCTAAACAAAAGCTCCACTTGTCAGTAAGTGACAGTGTTTCTGAGGCCCAGGCACCTGGGCCTCCTTGGAAATAAAGGTCACTCTCTCACCCACATGAAACCATGCTGTCTCCTTCTCTGTCCATGGTTTCACTGTCTGTCTGTGCCAGACGTAGCGCAGCTAGCATGAGTAGCATCACTATAGCAGCAGTCGCACTGCAGGGGGGGGGGGGCGCTCATGGGCAACGCTGAGAAGCCATTCCTTATGTCACCATCCTGTGGTTGATGTAAGCCGTCCAGAATGGTTTCTGAGAGTTCCTCCGCGGTTCCCCTCATGCTGCGCGACTGCCGTAGATCTGCCTTGTTGTCATCCTGACGCCACTAGCTGACACTAATCACTCTTCTATCTTTTTTCTTTTTATGTCCCCCCCCTTTTATGTGCCCTTTTTTTGTTTTTCCTTTCCACGTCCGTCCGTCTCTGTCTGTTTAACTCTAGCTGCCACGGCAACTAACCCATGACCCCTTGACCTTCTGACCTTTCCGCCCACTGATGACCCACCCATCTCTGCCCGCTGGTGCGCTCATTGGCCCACGGCCCCCCGCCACTCTCTCAGCTCAGCCAACAGGACCAGTACGTCGGGAGCGCCCCCGGCTGCGTCTGTCCTACCAACCGACTGGACGACGGTGACCATGGGAATAAAACCTCAGGACCCCGCCCGCCACCAAGTCCTAACCTAAACTTTTACCACACGTGCCTTCCTCCCAAGGGTCCAAAGCCAGCCTAAGAATGCTTTGGAAATCATACAGTTGCTGCCATGCAAACCCAGTTAATCTACTGGGAATGGACCCCCGGTGAGGTGAAGGGCCCCTCCACGGAGCTCTGGCTGTGCCAAACCCTGCCCTCAGTCCATGTGATGCAGTAATACTGACTTTGAAGAACTGGATAGTGATAATGGTGACTGTACTTCCAGCACAGAGGTCCTCCACAAACACCAAATTAAAGGAGATATTTTGATATTTTGGGGGTTTTTCCCCCCTCAGAGGGCATCTCAAACTACATCAATAACTCATTAATAAACATTAATAAACCCTTAACAGCAACATGTGACTCCAGTGTGTAAAATGTCACCCAAGAGAGAAACAGCTGCTCAGCGAGGGGGAAAAATATCCAAAATACCAAAGCATCTCCGAGTTTTAATCATGAACCCCAATACTCAGTGCGGCACAGAGAGGGAGTCCAGTCTGAAGTCACGCGCGATGCCTTTTCCTTCTCCTCACACCTCAGTGCTGTACGAGCCCGAACAGCAGTGCCTTTCCTTACGACGAGCGACGGAACAGCGTCACACCGAAATGTGTGCGCCCGCCATGAAAATGATGTCATTTGGGTTTATGCAGATTCATCGGGAGTGCGGGCAATATGTCGCAGCCTAGTCGTCGCCGTCTGTGTTTCCTTCCGGCTTGATTTTTAGCTGCAAAAACAAACAACAACAACAACAAAAAACAGTATTTTTATTTGAATTGCAGTATTGAAGCAGTGGCTACAATGTCTGACACTCAAGGTTTGGGCACCTCCACAGAACAGTATTATATTTGATCATTTCTGTTTGTTTGTTTGTTTTTTCTATATATATATATATTAATTTTTTTTCCTGTTTTTGCATGTGTCTCTGCACTTTACAAAGGTGCCATTTTACAAACAAACCAGCTGATGCCTTGACACACATGCACACACACACACACATAAAGAAAAATCTATGGAGTCGTAACATCAGTAACAAGTTTATAATGTATTTTTATATTCTATTTTGTATGTGAAAATAACATTAAATGACCTTTTCAGATGAGAAAACAATGCCTTATTACAGAGAGTATTTTGGTGCCGGTGACTCCCCCCCCCCCTTTGCGATCAGCCCTCTTCACCATCTCAACGTCCTGACAGACTGGAGATTTTTTTTTGTATTAACGTGAGCCTTTGAGAATAGCATCGCTTGCCTTCTGTGCCTTTTTGTATACTCTAAGTGTGTGAATTAACCGTGTAGTGCAGCATTAATCCACTCTCCGGTGCCAAGGCCAAGTGTAGGTTACTAACTGTTACCACTTCTGTGATTATTAACCACTTTAATGGTATCTGTCTCTGGATTCCTAAAAAACAAACAAAAAAAACAAAAACGTTTGTGTCTAAAACTGAAAAACAGAGATGTGTTGAACGATGAACTTTTTAACTCTGAGCAGGAATAACTCTTTGTACACCATTAAAACTCATTGTTAAACTAACAAAAAAAACTTTGTCGCTTTTTCTCTGTAGCACTTAATGATGCAGATCAGCTTTCTCTCCGCGTACTAATCGCCAAAACCCTCCTTAGATAAGGAGAGAAAAGACAGCAACATGCAGTTCTCCCTTGTCCTTTTCTGTGTTCTTTCTCTCAGCTTTAAAGTGGACGCTACATGCGGAACAAGAGAGGACACAACACACCCAGCTCACCATGGTTTCTGGGAGGCATGCACACCTACAACAGAGAGAACAGGGAGGAGGAGGAGGAGGGGGAGGGGGAGTTCAGGTTTTGGAAGACTCCACGGCTGGGAATTAAGGGGAAATTGATTGTGCAAGCTCGCCCTCGAACATCTGCAGAGCAAATATTACACGGGATCAGCTTGTCCCTGAAGTCCTGTGGAAAAAAACAAACTTGCCTGCGATTATCCAAAATGCGTCATGGTAGCTCTGTTTGTTTGAATGCGCTGGGCTTCCTTTGTTTGTGTCTCATTAGAAATTAAAGACTTTGTATTTGAGTTTTCACACATAAAAAAAAAGAAGAGAGAGAGACACACACACACACACACACACACACTGGGTTTAGTATGGTGAATGCAGCAGTGGGTGGCTCATTCGTCCTCTCCCTGCCCTTCCTGCTCTCATTGTGGGAGTTTGGGGGTGATATTGAACTTCAGGCTTGGAGTTGAGCCTGCTCCCCCCCCCCCCCCCCCCCGATATCACAGAGAGAGAGTGACCACTGCAGACAATCTGGACAGGAAGAAGCACAGGGCAAGAGAGAGAGAAAATAAAAGAGAGACTCTGTATGGGTGTGTTCTCTTGTCTCTGTTTTTCCTGTTTTCAAGTTTTCTCGCTCTCCTACTCTGGTTAAAAAACACTCTTGGAGCATCTGGTAATGTAGTCTGCAGTCAGATCTCAACTTTGCCAACGCTGGGGCCCAGAGCTTCCAGTCAAACGCATGTGTGTGAGAGAGAGAGCCAGAGGGCAAGAAAGAAAGTGAGAGGAAAGAACAGGCTGATTTACGTTACCGTGTCTGCACGGCCACATAATGAGCAGCTCCAGATTTCATCCTGTTCAGTAAATATTTGATTACTGCGCCCAGGGATGATTTTAGCCGAGTAACACTGGAGTCCTATAAGCTGCTCAAAAGTTGTATTTCAAGCCTCTCTCTCTCTCCCCTTGTCCTCTTGCCATGTAAATAAGGCCAACTCCCCCTAACTCCACACACCCCTCGGAGGCAGTTTAAAGACCCAACACTGTCTCCCTGTCTCCTTGACAACCAGCATACACTGGGGTCCTGTCGAGGCCTCTCTGTCTTTTGTGTTTGGGAGCTCAGAGAGACAGAAAGAAAGAGAGGGAGAGAGAGAGAGGGAAGAGAGGAAATGGAGGAGAAGTTGAAAACAAGAGTGGCTGAAAAAGATAACAGAGATGACATCACGGCTATTTTGTCTCAGAACTAAAAATTTGGTGTGTAGCCAAACTGACGATGATGAGGAGGAGGATGATGATGATGATGATGATGATGATGATGATGATGATTAGCCAGAGGCACAAAATGGGTGGCAGTTGGATCTGAGAGAGAGAGAGAGAGAGAGAGAGAGAGCTGGAGAGAGAGTGTGTGTGTGTGTGTGTGTGTGGGGTGGGGGGGGGTAGAGAGAGAGAGAGAGAGAGAGAGAGAGAGGCCTGGGGCTGAATGGGGCATTGTGGGAAAGACAGTGGGCACACTGGGCAGTAACACAGAGAACACTAACTCACAGATCATGCCAGAGAGCCTGAAAACACCCACACTGGGCGACAATGGCAAACTTCATCGCTCCACTTGGCCCCGTCTGAATACACACACACAATGGCAGAATCCAAATAAGATGCTCTGTTATTCGTGAAATTCAACACACTAAATTCCTTCCGCGCCTCTGTCCCTTTGACCGGCAGCAGATGGCTTGGGCCAACATGCACGTACGTGTGCACGTGTGTGGTCTTCCCTGTTGCATGACGGGTAAGTAACCCGTAGGCTTCAAAGGTGGGGAAAAAAAACATGTATTTTAAATTGGTAACAGGTGTCACGTGGACGCTTCCTCACTCTCCACCCTCCACTTTATGATGCAAGCTGTGTTGTTTTAAACCATTCTCGTAAATGTCGTGACTGGGAACAAATTTTTGTTAATCAATGACTCAAATCGAGACATAGAATACAGCAGAACTCACAGCTTTGACCTTTTTCTTTTTCGACAGCTGGGGTGCTCTTACTTTTAGTTCTCTGCTGCCTCCCTGTGCTGTAAGTGACTAACTTCAACAGTTTTACTGGGACCAGCAAAAACAAGAAGAAAAAGCATAAGATGGAAATACTCGAGTAAAGTACAGGTGGCTTAAAACTACACTCAAGCACAGTATTTATTAGTTAGAACACCACTTAGATTAGATTTAATACTTGCTTGCACCAGTATCTTAAATCTGAGTACTGTCATGTACGTATCCATTAGGTGCAGAAACAGACATTAGAAACACTGAAAATATTGTTACTCGCTCTTTTCATGAAATAGAAATATATAAGTTGAAAATTTGCATAAGTATTTTGCTTAACAAAATTTATGGGCAAAAAAAATCGATATATTTAAATATTAAGGGAAGACTGTTAACGTCTGTTAATATCCAGCAGTCTGTACGGTGCTTTAAATGTAAACTATGATTATTCATAGTCCTTTCATAATTATATATATTACGTTGTTATGGTTCCTATGCTTATCGTTGTACCTTTTACTCCATTTATTTGTCATTACATGTACACTTACAAAAACAGGATCCAGAGGGGAGCATTCTTCAAAGTTGGTGGCTTAAATTTTCTTTCAGTAAATGTAAGATTACTTAAATATCCAAAGTAAAGTAAATGTACATATATTTAAATAGGTTGAATGTTTCATCATCCTGGCCAATTATGATTTTTTAAAATTTGATCACCAATAACACCTACAATAACAATGGTAAGAATTATTTTTTTTTAATATAACATTTTTACAAACAAGGGTTAGAAGTGCTTTGACAGTCAAAGCAAAAATATAACCTAAAAAAAAAGGGAAAATAACCCAAACAACACAGAATTAAGACCAAAAGGAAAAAAAAAAAAAAAAAAAAATAGACGTCAGATAAAAGGTAAAATAAGATGAAAATTAAAAAAAATATATAGATAAGAGGATAAAAGCAGTGGAAACAGTAAAACGATGTAGAAAAACAACTTTGGAAAGAATTGGGACTACAATGGCAGACAAAGAATGTAAAATAAAGATAACGAAAAGTCTTTATAATTACAAAAGGGAATAAAAGCAATACAAAGAAATTGGGGATATTCGGGAATAGAACTAGTAAAATTGTATAAATAAACATAAATTAATTAAAAATGCACTATATCGGCTCTGATGCAACGTGATCAGCAAAAATAAACAGCAACAAACGTCATCAAATAAATGTTGTGAAGTTAAACTCTATTATTTGGCTCCCAAATGTGATGGAGTGGAAGTTTAATGTAGCAGAGACTAGAAATACTGAAAGTACTTCCATTTTTTTGTACTTGATTAAATGCGCCACCAATAACTTTAAGTATTTGTTATGGAATGTTCTAATGTTTAGACCCCTTTATGTAGAATGTTTCAGCATCTGATGAGATAACTGTCGTGATTCGCGTCCTCGCCTGCAGCCAGTTTTGCTGACGCTCTCTTCGCTTCACGCCGCTCGTCCTTGAGTTAACGAAACAGATCTCAGATCGGTGAAGGTGTCGTAAAATCGTGGGACTCTCAACCTTTGTGAAGACGATTTTGACACTTTAGTTATCACACTAAAATTAATTTTGATCTTTAAACAGTGAGATGGAGTATATATTTCTGTAAGTTTAACCTGTTTTTCCTCTGTTTTCCCACCTTTCGTGACCAGTTAGTTTGACGTAACAACGGCGCAGCGTCGGCAACCGCTTTACGGCAGAGCATGTTGTTGGAGGTCAGGGTCTTGACGAGAACTGTCGCGGGGTAACCTGACGCGAAAACCCAGTTCTTCTCTTAAAACCCATGTAAAGGATACAGCGCACGTATTAACACAGCCTTTCCCGCTGTTGGCGTTGAATCCAGCAGCTCGTCGTTGAATTCTGTGAGTTTTGTTGCCGCGCTTGCTAACGTTAGCCAGGCCGGCTCGGCTAGCTTCTTCACCCCGCCGGCTCCGTTTCTCGCCAGGTGACCGCTCGGATCTTTACAGCCATGGACAGCAACTCACAAGGCACGGGGGGACTCAAAGGCGGTCTCGGGGGTCTCTTTGGAGGCGGTGCGCCCGAGTACTCCAACACAGAGCTCGCCGGTGTTCCCTGTAAGCGACATGTGATTTTTTTTTTTTTTTTACCGCAACGATTGCTAGCTGCTGCCTTACTGTGGCTAGCTGACAAGCTACTTGTAATGACGTGCTATGACGTAATAATCTTTACATGTCCTACAGCGACAACAATATATTTGTTTACTTATACAGCCATGGAAAATGTCAGCTAACGTGTCGCAATGTTTGTTTTCAGTGACTGGAATGAGTCCTCTGTCCCCTTACTTGAATGTTGACCCTCGTTACCTGGTTCAGGTAAGATAAAGTGCGTCAAAGCCATCTTCGACGTTGTGAGTTGGCTCGTTCAGTTTTGACGTTGCGGTGTGTTTCAGGACACAGACGAGTTCATCCTGCCAACAGGCGCCAATAAAACAAGGGGACGCTTCGAATTGGCTTTCTTTACCATCGGAGGGTCGTGCATGACTGGTAAGAGACGAGTAGCCCAGCTTGATCAGTGGGGGGTGATACAGACTTAGAGCCTTTCTGCCTCTTCGCTTTGACCACAGGAGCAACATTCGGGGCGTTGAATGGTCTCCGGATGGGTCTGAAGGAGACGAGAGACATGGCCTGGTCCAAACCTCGCAATGTGCAGTAAGTATGCAGAGAGAGTTCGGTTTTAACAGCAGGATTACAGATTATAGTACATCGGCTCTCTGAATGTTTGTTTTCTGCCTCCAGGATTATCAACATGGTGACCAGGCAAGGTGCTTCATGGGCCAACTCTCTGGGCTCTGTTGGTAAGAGCACCTGAACAAAACCCCCAAAATAATGAAGTTTCATAATACTACCAAGGCATATTCATCTCAAAGATTAAAAAAAAAAAAAACCCAAACATCTTAAGCATGTGTTTTCATGGTTTTTTTCCTCATTGCATTTTCCTCTGCAGCCTTGTTATATAGTGTCTTCGGTGTGGCGATAGAGAAGATCAGAGGAGCAGAAGATGACATCAACACAGCGGCTGCTGGGACGCTAACTGGGATGCTCTTTAAGTCAGGCAGTAGGTGTCTTTTCTGTTTGCATGTACGCCATTACTGTGCCGTGTTACTGGTTTTATCCTTGTGTGTTTGGATGAGCTGAAGAATTAGACGGTAGCATTTACTGCCTCCTTCCACAAAGTTCTCGTATTTAGATAATTTTCTCACGTGAATGAATGATGGCTTAAATGTTACTGAACGATCACTGCTTGAAACATCAACAAAAAATTTGTTATCCAGTACTTTGGATATTAATGATGTTCATCATTCACTAAACAGTATTTTATTTTAGTCATTAATATATTTAACTTAGGCCCATTCCATCATCCTCTAAGTAGGATAAGTCATAAAGTTTATTTATTTTTTTGACAGTCTCGTTTTCACAGTTGTTTAGCTTATAGTTACGCAGAACAGAGAAAATCACCCAACTCTCAAATTTAATAAACCAGCGATTGTTTTCTTTACAATATTTATGTATTTTATAACAGAATTTCCCAAACTCTTTTATATCCAAGTCCTCTAAACTGACACTCTTTAGGCCATGGACCCCATCTAAAGTGTATATTTAGGTATTTTATTTCAGAAAGTGTATGATGATTTTTTTGGGAGGGTTGATACACTGAATCGGCGTGTTGAGCTCTGACTCTCTGGTATTTTGCCTAAATGGGAAAAAAAAAGTGTTATTTGTGTTATGCATGTTTGTTTGATGCTCATACAGTTTTTTTCACCGTGTGTTTGCAGGCGGCTTAAAGGGAGTTGCTCGAGGAGGTCTGGTTGGTTTAGCATTGTCTAGTGCCTACGCTCTCTACAACAACTGGGACCACCTCACCGGCTCGTCGTCGTCGTCGTCCTCCAGGCTGTACTAACCTCCCCCACACACACAGCCGCTTCAACAGTAGGGCCAAATATCTCTCTGGGATGCTGCCTTTGACCACAACACCAACAGGGATTTAGACTCTGGTCAAATGCAGTGTCCCCTTCAAGGGACATGTGGGTTAGTCCCAGTTTGCTGGTTTGACCCCCCACAGCCTCTTTCCTTTCCAGATGCATTCTGGGAATGAAAAACTGTAAAAACATGGACTAAATTCCAAATGTAGACCGTCCTATAATCCCTCCCTTGGTTTGTCTTCATCCTCTGAGCTGTTCTTGTCACTGATCTGATCACTGATGGGAAAAGCCGACGAGGATGTCCTCTGTAATATCATTGTTTACAGGAGACTTGTTAATCAGCCAACCCATGAAATGTGGGTTAAAGGAGCCAGTTTTTAAGGCAACATCTTCTGTGTGTGGTTCAACATACGACCAGCAGTGGATTAACGGTCTGATTTTAAACTGAACGACTCTTCTGTTGGAGAAGAGCATTGAGATTTTCACACGCGAAACTACAAACACAGAACTGAGCCGTACGGTTAGTTCTGCCATTGTATTTATTGAAGCAGTGCTTTCTGTTTTATTGTGCGAGCAGAAATCACTGTAAAGCTACGTGCGTGCTGTTTATGGTTCGCCATAAACCCACAGTGTGAAATAAATGAAATAAAAAATGGTAAATGCTGGAAAAAAAAATTACGCTTTTTATCAATTTTATTGCGCAAAGTGAGAAGTAGTCAGACTGGTGCATAATTTATGCTGTAAAATATGGTGTGTTAGAAAACAATTACTGCACATGGAGAACGTTTAATCACAACTTGAAGTGGTTCCAGAAATGTTGGACTTGCAGCAGGAAGATGAACAGTTTGTGGTCATCCGTGGATGCCAGACACGAGACAGATCGGAGCTTATATTTGCTGTGATAGCCGAGTCAAGTGGTCCGCTTAGTGCAGGAAGAAGTCCCTGATGCGCGTTGCCTCGATCCAGGGGATGTAGGCTGCGGTGCGGGTGAAGACGCTGGGCTTGTTCTCTACGGTGCAGCCGATGGGGCCGAAGCTCACCACGCCGTGGACCTCCCAACGGTCCCGGCCCAGCTGGCACAGCAGAGGACCACCAGAGTCGCCCTGAGTCAGAGACACGGAGGGGCGTTTAAGAGTAGAAAAACAGCCCCGACTTTTGATATCACTCTCACTTCTTCTCTTATGTTGTCTCTAACTCTTGGTCCTGACCTGGCATGCAGCAGGTGGATCCTCCTTGTCCCTGAACCCAGCACAGATCATGGAGTCTCGCACGCGGTCGCCCCAGAATTTCTTCTGTCGGCACGTCTTGAAGTCAATGATGGGCAGGCGCGCCTGATTGAGAGATTCTGCCAGAGATACATTCTCCTTTCCACCTGAGAAGCGTTGAAGAGAAACCTGATTTAAACTGTTTGGATTCTGACGACTTTGGTGTCTTTGTTAGCTGGATGCTAACGCAGACAAAATACTTACGCATATATAAGAAATTTCAATATCGTGATTTTTTTTTCCTCAGTTTAAGAGAGCGAACATTTTATCCAGTATATTCCAGACTCATTAAACATAAACTACAATTTTTCAAGCATTTTATTATTTTAATTTTGATAAACGGCTCAACAATGAGAAAAATCTGTATTCACTGAAGACTATATGAAAATTTAACTTTTTGAATTTAATTCCAAAAATTGCTTTACTGTGATATTCTACACTTTTTATTACTATTCCCTCCGGATGAAATTTCAAAAATTCCTCTTATGGCATTCACATCATCCTCAGATGAACTTGTATTTAGTGCTAAAAAGCTAAGGATAGCATGTTATAATGCCCAACGATGGTAAAGACGAACAATAAACCTATTAAATTTTATGTTAGCGTGGTGACCATATATGGAAACAAAAACAATAATTTGAGTATTGAAAGACTCCTAAAAACTTGTTTTTATTAAGTTCTGACATCTTTAACATTTCCAGAGTGACCACAAGAACCTTGATATTCAAGTTTTATTTTAGTTTAAAGTTTAAATTTTAAGTGTCTGAAAATCAAACAATATGAGCAGCCCGTTTTTTAAATGAAAAAACTTGAATAAAGTGTTTTATTTTTTTTTTTTTTTTTTTTTTTTTTTTTTTTTTAAGTGTTTTTGATTTAAATTAATTTGGCCTTTCATTGCTTCCATATGGTTTTCACTCACCCCGGGTGTCCCCCCAGCCTGTGACCCAGCAGTAGTGTCCTGGCTTGAGGCTGGACTGCTTGCGCGGCAGGCAGGCGTAGCGGATGAAGTTTGAGGGCTTGATGTCCGTGGCGGCCTTCACCAGGGCGATGTCGTAGTCCAGCTCGCTGTGAACCGGGTACCGGAAGTTCTCGTGCCGGTAGATTCTCTTCACCGCGAAAATCCTCTCTGCCGTCTCTGGGCGCTTCAGCTGGTGCTTCCCCAGGACGATCCTCCAGCTCCCGGCGTCCTCAGCCTTCCCCCTGAGAGACCGAAAATAGCTAAACAAAGGCTCTCATTTTGATTTCTTTTTCTTTTTCTCTGTGTCAGTGGATGGGTTTCGTACTTTTGGAAACAGTGTGCGGCAGTGAGGACCCAGTTCTTGTGGATGAGAGTTCCTCCGCAGACATGAATGAAATGTTTGCTTCCCCTGGGACGAACCTGTGAGGGACGACAGGAGAGCCTCCTCAGTCACGTGTGATGATTTTACAACACGCAGCATCACAGAGACCCACCTGTCTTACTTAATCAGTATGATTCACCAATAAAACCAGCAGCAACTTATAATGTTTCTGTGTCAGTTACCCAACCAGTTTACATTAATTCACATATATACTGTAGATGTGAGCCAAGAGGACAAGTAACAATAAATTGCAGTACTGAGAAGCCAAAAATAGTTTTGAAATATGTTTATTTTTCAAACCTAAAATGCTCTACTCTATAGGAAATAATATTTAAACACTTAAAAGTGTTTATTTTGTACGTTCATGTTTAATAAATGTTGGCTGGTATATTGGATGTTTTAAAGGAGCAATATGTAACACTGACACCCAGTGTTTAACATAGGTACTGCACTCCACATTCAAAACATAGGGGAGAGCTGCGTCCCCATCCCCGGCTCCCATTTCTCTATAGTCAAAGTGCACCTAGGATGCCAGGTCATGGATGCTTCAGGAGCAAAGAACAAGGCTGAAATCCTCTGGAAAATGTCAAGCGACAACTCATACAACATGAGTTGACAAACTGATTTTTACATTTGCAATATGTGAACCTGTTCACTTCCCTGCTTCCGACCCCGCAGCACCTGTGTGTTTGAAGGGATACCCAGTCTCCTATCTGGTGTCAAAACAGTCGTGTGGGAGTGCCGTAAAACCCATTACCTGCTCTGCTCAAAACAAAAACAGACCAGTCTGCACCGGAATCGGCTGGCAGGATTCCTTAATGTCTGACAATATGCTGTACTGTAAGATTTGTACTGTACTGATCATAGCACAGTACATATCTTAGACATTGCACCTTTTTTTGACACAAAAATTGACACAATGGTGTCATTTTTGGCCTACGTATGTTTAAGATACACTGTTAACACTTTGTAATAAGGGTACATTAATTAACATTAGATAACACAGTCCATTAACAATAATACAATGAGAAGCTTTTGGACACAGACAGCCACTGTAATAACTGTAATAAAGCATTTATTAACCTGAATTAAGCATTTATTAATGCTTTTTTTAATTACAAAATTTAAAATATGTATCATCTATCTCTTAGATGACACTTCATAGTATGGTTTTAAACTCTTGAATAATGTAGGAATTAGTATCTTAGTTAACATGAAGATTTGGTACATTTATTGACTAATGTTAATTAATGTTCCCTTATTGTAAAGTGTTACGATACACCAAAATATCATACAC
>KV751350.1:91163-102493 GCA_001698575.1 Mola mola | reverse complement strand
ACATTATTTTTTCATTTTGATACACAGTCATTTGAATATGTCACCTTAGACTCTGGAAACTTATAAATTGTGTTTTTCACAATATTCTGACATTTCACACACTTAATCAAAAAATACAATTAGCGCAGAAACTGATCATGAAAATAATCATGGATTACTAATCAAGAATTTGGCCAAACAATTGTTCAAGTGACATTTTCAAAATGGCCTAAAATCACGGGAGACCTCCCTCCTCTATAAATCCTGAATCACGTGAACACAGAGACAGATTTACCTGCAGAGAGACCTGCCAGGGCCAGGAGTGAGGTCTGGCCTCGTTCCCAGACACAATCCTCTCAGCCATGTTGGGCTTGAAGTGAGCCATACCACAATCCTTTGGCCAATCTAGGAGGAGAGAAAAACCACAAAAAGTAGTCCCAACAGCCAGAAATTGAAAAAAAAAAGAAAAAAAATCTTCATTTTTGTTGCTGAAGTGTTTGCAGGTGCGTTTCTGTTGCATGGTCGTCCTCACCCAGGTGGAGCAGCTTGTGCTGAGGCTGTCCAGGGGTGAGTGTGTATGCGGCTGCAGGCAGCAGGGCCTTGCCCATCAACAGCGGCAGCAGCAGAGACAGAAGGATGAGCGGAGGAGGTCCAGGTACAGCCATCGTCTTGAACAGAATCACCGGCCGGCACACGTCCCACACTATTTATACCAAGCAGCGAGCACTCGCAAATGTACATACACAGGTACACACACACACACACACACACACACAACAGCACACCTCTGGGGACAATGAGCTGGGCCACAACAAAGGCCGAGCGCTGGATTATTCTCCTGTGGAGTTTCCACTGCTGCTGAGAAAAAGGGTATTTTGGGGAGTCCCATCAGCACTTTCACATACAGTACACATAGTATGCTCACAGTTCGCTGGCATGCACAAAGGAAATACAGAACTGCACACAAATAAACATGGTATGGTGTCACATGACTAAACGGGGTGACATAGTGACCTGAATGTCACCTCTGATATTTCAGCTCTTCACCATGGTTCATCCAAATGTCAGGATCTACTGCTTTTCTTTTGTCATTTCTGCCACGAAAGGAAGAGTTTTGGTGTTTTCAACTACTGGTTGGAGTAAAGAAGCAATTTGAAGATGCCACTTTGTGCTCTGAAAATATGCAATGAATATTTTTTCATTTCAAATGATTGATTGTGAAAGTACTAGGCAGATAAATCAATGATTAAAATAAACACCAATTCCAGCTCTACTGGTTTTGTTTGTCATTTCAGGTGAAATGTTTGGCTCTGGATGAATGGATGATAAAGTGTTATCTTTATTTTTAAAAATCAAAATTTATGCAATACTAAACATGATTACACGACTGAACAATATTAAATCTGCCATATATTAGGGAAATTTAAAAAATTAGAATGTAAAAGTTTTTTTTGACATAATTTCATTAAAAAAATTTAAACTAATATATTCTGTATGTACATTATTATTATGGCTTACACAGAGTGAAATATTGTAGTACTTTGAGTTTTTTTTAGCCATAGGCCATTATTGAAATTAAATGCTTGAAACATTTTTAGTTTACTTGTATTGACTCTAGAATACAGCAAACGTTCACTGTCATTAATGACACTGAAAAATCATGATATTATAATTTTTTGAGATGTGCTAGTATGTTCACATACTGTGAGCATGTCAATTAACTTTTAGCTTATCTTTTATGTTTGCACCTTTGTTACACATCACACCACAGGGTAGGGCCTCACATATCCACTGCTGCTGATAGCAGCTGGAGCTGACCAATACTAAACTATCCCTGCAGAGTCACTTGACCCACGAATGACTGCTGAGAGTATTCTTGTGAAATTACTGAAACACATTTTTAAATCTTCCAATCTTTTAAACTAAAAATATCTTTTAAGACACATAAAAAAGGGTCCTATCAGAAGTGTCTGTATGTTTAGTTAATATATTAGTTCATTTTTATCTGTCAGTTTCAGTGTTTGCTCCCAAAAATCATGAGTCTGATTTGAAAAAATATTTAAGGTTTATTTAGAGTAGCAAGTACACGTGTTTTGCAAAAGAAATTCAGTTTGAGGCATTTAAAGCCAGAGCAAATGAAACTAAAATTATTGGTATGGCTCGATAAGGCAAGAGGTCAATGAAAAAAATAAATTTAATTTGACTTTATTGCCCCTTTGAGACCAGGAGGATTAGAATAAATAAATGAAAAGCAGCAGAGACCCTCCGGCCTGCTCTACACACATCTGTGATATGACAGTGGTAACTGCAGTGGAAGCCACTAGTGAGGTGAGCTTTTTTTCTGTGGTGAATGAGAGAGAATGTGCCCGCTCATCTGAATGGCAGCGCCTGAATGCTCAAACCTCACTCTTGTGGTTCATCAAGTTTACATGCAACTCAACTTTGTGTATGTTTTCCACAGTCGATGAGTTGGACAAGTGTGTGTGTGTATGTGTATGTGTGTTCGGGGGGTTACTACTTGCTCCAGTTTCCCTTGTTTGTGAATTGGAATAATAATAATTTGGAAAGTATTCAGCATTGCTTCCAATTTTTCCCAGTGGTCACGTGTGGTATTACAACTACAAATCCCCTATTGCACATAAAAGCATTTTCCCCTTAGACTACCAGAATTTCTCATTCATGGAAGTTTTACATTTTTTACATTTTCCTTGAGTCCCAGGTAACGGAGAAGTACCCCTGCACATACTCAGGGTCTCTCGTCTCCCCCTTTTTGCAGTGAGGGGTTTAACAAAAACATTTAGTCTCTTCACATTCCTGTTTACTGGAGCCTACGTGTTGCTACAGTTGGATCCACCCTCACCACTGTCAAGCCAATCTTTGTTGGTTGATGTTAAAAGCATCACTACCAGTACATCAGATTGACAAGTCGCCAAAGATTCCTGATTTTAAAACTCTGGTAAACTGTGAAATACAATGAGATTTGTGTGCCATTGAACCAACGGCTTAAAGGCAACATACATTCAAATCAAAAATAAAATGTTTATATATTTATGCAGAATGATGTGGATCACAATGTTTATGTCATTCTGCTATTTTTGAATATTGATACCCTTATGTGCTGCATATTATTGTATTAGCTAACTAAGCTGGGACTACGTAAAGTAAAAATTAAGAACAAGTCCTATATTTGTTAAATGTGTTAATATTTCCTTCTGTGGTGCAGTGAAGCAGATGCAGTACAAGGTACTGAGTATTTTCGTTTGCGGTCTTACAGGTTGCAGCGCAAACATGCTGAAGATACGTTTGAGGTACTTCAGAAACTGTGTCAGAATTAATATATAATAACTTAGTTTATAACTTAGTTATTCGTTTATAGGATCCATATAAAAAATGCTATTATATGGATTTGGTAAAATAAAAAACAAGAAGATCGGCTGATATGTAGTTATCTCAGATATGAATATCAGCATTGGCCTCAACAACCAAGTATCAATCAGGCTTTAATGTAAAATAGCTCAAAACATTTATACAAGTACTTAAACTAAATAAAACCTGCAATAACAATGTTTTAAAATCAATTTCAATGTTAACAAACAAAAACATTCTAGAGTAGCAGCAATACCAAGACATTTGGTTTTATTGAACATCTACATGTACCTTCTTTCTTCTTAATTACCGGTAATTCAAATGAATATCTCACTAGAAAGTGTTAATGATGATGATTAATGAAGTTTCACTAAAACGCCGGAACACCCGCAGCCAAGAACTTTGGGTAGCGTTTATGTAGCTTGACAGTCAGAATACTCGCTGCACCATGTTAGCTCGTGGCTATGAGTCAGTGATGATTATTGAACTCCAATCAATATTTTTATCTATTTCTGTCTTCTGTCATCTGAATTATAGTGACTAGACCAGAGGAGGACAATGTTGAGACGGACCCTGTGCACCCAAGCAGTGGGCCACATGACTATCCAAAAATATGGTAAAACCACACGAACGTGGAACTGCTTCTAAAGAGTTCATTAGTGCTTTTGTGCAAACTGTGGACCTGATCAGCTATTGGTAAGCAACACCCTATGGAGCCATTTGATCAGTCTCGAGGATCAGTCATCAACCTTCCTGGAGCCTCCACACCACCCAGGCCTCAGGGACCTGATCACGCTCTTCTTGCGGTTTTGTCCACTCACTGTTGAGGGTGATTTCGGATGCCTGCTGCCTTCCTCTCCGCACACCTCATCCTCTTCTTTTACTTGACCTCCCTCTTCTCTGCTTATACTACCAACACCTGTTGTTTCCTCCTTCATGCCTCCTTCTTCCTCCCCCGTCTTCCTTACTCCCTCTTGTGTTTCCTCACTCTCAGCCTCCACCGTACAAGACGCCGTGGTAATTGTTAAAGGTGGATTAAGTTCTGGGGCCATGGCCTTGACCACACTTGATATGAGAGGAGGGTTTGGCGCTTTTTTCTTCTTTGAGGCACGTTTCGCTGGTTTGGGGCTATTCTGGACTTCCAAGTGCTTCTCTATGGCTCTGCTCAGAACCTCTGGGTCCGGAGATGCTCCATGAACATCCCATGTCATCCCATCCTCGTCCCACTGCACCTGCTTCATGCTGCTCCTCCTCACCAGGTCATCCCTCTCATCCGCCTGGATCTTCAGACAAGACCTCCTCCTCTCCTGACCGTGCAAGGGGTTCCCTGTGTGGTCATCTCCTTGTCTCTCCTCCTCCTCTCCACTGCTTACTGGGAACATGCTTGAAGATGGGGACACCAAATTGGAGTTTGAACCCACCGAGGACTTCAGGTTCAGTCTGGATCCAGGTGGTGAGCCCAACATGGAGTGTGAGCTCATGTTGGCAGTGGATATGTTCGTCCTGAGGGCCCACAAGGAGCTGACAGGAGAGGGCGTCTGCACCGCTACATCGACCAGTTCCGGGTTTGAAGTCATTGTACCTTCGTCCCTCAACGCCCCAACATTTGGAGCGTTGGTGGTAGCCTCTCTAGTGTTCAAGTTGCACCTGCAGCAGGCACCCAATTGCGAGTCACTCGCAGAACAAACTAGGGGTGACCTCCAGCTTCGGCCTGCTGGACAGCTTTGCCCCAGCTGCAAGGGCAGCTCAAGATGGCAAACTGAGGCTACTGGTTCATCCTTCTTTGCTGGAGAATTAGGCATTGGGTAGTTTAACTGTTGCACTGGGCTACTGACTCCTTCGCACTTTGATAACTGTGTGTCTCCAGGGCTGTGCAGCTCTTCTATCATGTCATCAGTGGAACACAGAGGATCTGATGACACCCCTCCATCTGCTAAACTAACAGACGACGGGATTGGGGAAGGGAATGTAAAAGAAAGCGAGTTATTCTCCAGGAAGCCCTCGTCCTCTGTGCTGGTGAACTGGAGGAAATTGGGAGAATTGGACGGCAAGAGTGAGGAAGTGTAGGCCTGCTGGGGTGACGTTAGTGGAGAGGATGTGGGCGATGACACATGTAAGTCTTCCTGCTTACTCTGCCTTGGTAGTGCAGAAGAAGGTTGAAGATCTTCAAGTGGTGAATTTGGTGTCTGCAGTGGGGATGCCAAGGGAGATGTTGGATTGGACATTGGAATGTCCAGCGCAGCTGAAAAAGTGGTTTCCTGAGTTAGACTTAAGGGGCGGGAGGTCCCATCTCGCCAGACAATTGTGTCTGGAGTACTGCTGCGGCTGTGGTTGCTGCTGCTACACTCACTCCAGCGTTGCATGTTGGCAATCCAGCGCTCACTGATGTGAGGAGGGCTGTGCACGTCCACATTTTGGGTTGTGAGGGTCAACTGGTGGCTGTTGGTGGCATTGATGTGCGGCCATATGTGAGGGTGTAGCTGCTTGGGTGTCACTGAGTTGTTTTCAGAGTGCGTGTTGGTGCTGGAGCTGCGTCTCAGGTCCATTGTGGTCCAGGCTGGGTCCCGCTTGTGTGGTGGGCCGGTGGCCATGACCACATCCATGGAGCTCTTAGAGAGGGAGAAAATGGGTGCACCATCATCCTCATCCTCCGGTCCCACAGTCCCAGCTTCACTGAAGAGAGAGACCGAACAGACTGGCTGGTAGCTCTCAGAAACGGGGCGCCCGTGCCTCGCCATGGTAACAGCACCAACCTACAGAGAAACAGGCATGTTTGACTCTTAATGTTTTCTTAATTTGTCTTTAGTTGTAAATATTACATTCATATACAGTATCACTGCTATTCAAAGTGATATGGGGAACTTCTGAGCAAATGGTTTCGGATTTACTCATTGGCCCTCCTCAGACTTGGCACTAACGTGTTGTAGGTGATTGGATCACATATGGAGAGCTAAGTACATGTCTGGATGTACTCAGGACCCATTTGAGATCCAATCACTCAGACCACATTTGGTAAGTAGCTACAGTTTCACACCACTGTGAAAGCAAATGTGTCCTGGCTCCCAGTGAACAACTTCCCACTTCAATGACATCCTCAGTGTAGGTGGAAGTACCGCCATATAATGTGCACCAGCGATATCATTTTAACTTTTAACATTTTGTTAAGACTGTAGGAGCATATTTTCCATCCAAGTATGCACAGTGAGTGAAGTGCTGCTGAAGCTGAAAAAAATGCTAACAAACCTGGACTTTTTTGAACAGAACCACTATATGTGCTTATTTGCAAACAGTATTGTAAAGCCAAGTGTGAATCCACATATTTAGAGCCGTCCATCTGTGATCAGATCAACCAGGACACATGGCGACACCAGATCTGAACAGCCCATTTTCACTTATGCGCAGTCACCTAAGCCAAAAAGCACTCTATTTCTTAGCTCAGTTTTTTGGTTTTTTGGTCTCTGCCAACTGCTGAGGAAATATATCACACTGTTTTAAGCTACTGAACCCCTTTGTCACCAATTGTGTCTCCCTGTTGTTGCTCATAGTCAGAACAGTGAAGTTTTTCCCTGCAATGGACAGCAATCATCTCATCACAATGCAGTGTTCTGTTGGCAAAATTTGGGTACTGGCATTCATATGAATGTAACTCTGAAGACCAGACTGCACCGGAACCATGGACAGAACACACGCCCCAACCCCCGCCCCACACAACCCAAAGGATCCTCTGGCAATGTTCCAGCGCCAGAGCTAGTTTAGGTAGGATTAGGCTGAACCCAGGCTGCCATTGTAGCAGCTCAACGTTTGTTTCATAGCTTGTGCACTCGGCCATTTGAGCCAGCGGGACACAGTCTCTTCTCTCTGCCTCTGAAACACACCACCGACCCAGTCAGCACACACCCACTCATGCCCACACATTCACAGAAGATACCAGATTAACCTAATGGGATTACATGATCCAGATTATTTGATTGTTGAGACAAAGTGCAGATTAATGAAGACAGGTTAAGGGAGCATATTGGTCTTCAATTAACGGAAGACAAAGACGGAAAAGAAACAAAGACATGGACAAAGGGCATGAACGGGTAGCAGATATAAGAAATCACAAATGATTTGTTTTACTTTATGTCCTCCATCACTTAGTGCACATGTGCCTAATTTTATTCTTCTGAGTATTTATAATTTTAAAAGCAATTTAAGCCAGTTCTTTAGTCCCTGACTTAAAGTCGATAACATTCTGGCTGAGTTAGTGACGCAAAGACATAAATGAATCCACATTTAGATCAAAATTAACCATCTGTAAAATCTGTGTCCCAATCTGACCTCTTAATGTTTCTAACCCACAGGTATCCAAACTACTTCATAGTGTGTCTGTGCTTGGAGGATAAACACACTTTTCAGTCTACATGAGAGCGCAAAAATTCAGTGTGATATCAATATAAAAGAGAAAAATCATGTAACAGCCTACCTTTAAGCGCACACCTTGTGTCCTGCGTTGGCCTCGGTCCTGCCACAGAGCAGGTGGTGCTGACTGATGTTCCTCCCTCCTCCTCTTCCTCGCTCACTTCTTTTTCACTCGGGTGCGCCTTGTCTTCAGCTTGATCCTCTCCTCCGTCTCTTCTTACCTGGACCTCATGTGAACTTGGCATCAGTGCGAGTATGAGGATTTCTCTTGGTGGCCTTGTGTGATGTGTGCATGTGCGTGCATGTAAAAAAGAAAAAGAAGGCCATGGCTCCACCTTAAAATCCTGGGATTAGCTGTCATCTCATTAGCCTCTGTCCAATCTCTGAACAGTGTGTCCGTGTGTGTCTGTGTGTGTATAAGTGAAACAGCAGTGGATGGCTAATAAAAGGTTTTTTTTGAAGAAGAGCAGGAATATAAATCAGCTACCGGCCCTGTCTTAGTTCAACCTGTTAGCATGTTGACGGATTTGTATTTAGCGGTAAACTCAGAGAGTAAAACTGATGGGGTATCATTAGTTTTAGAGATATTATGTCATAAACTAAAACAGGGGATCACCAAAGTCAGTAGGATACATCTTGCCAATGAAGTTGGAGTCAGCTTCATTGGCAGACAAACAAACACAGTTATCGGTGGTGTTTGTTTGTCTGTCTGTTCGTTGGCAAGGTTATGCAAAAACTGCATAACCGATTTCAATTGAATTTTTATCATTGTGGTGTATCTTAGCCCAGCCTACAACTGATTAGATTTTGGCGGCCAAAGGTCAAGATCACTGAAAGGTCAAACAAGGCCCGAAACTCCAAAAACAATTGAAATAGACTCATTGACCAACTAATATTCTTGGCAGACAGATTATCACTTTTTGAGCTTTCAAGGTCAAATGTCAAGGTCACTGAAAGGTCAAACATATTTTTATGGACATTTATTCAGAAATAATTGATATAAAGAGGTCTAACTGGTGCTATTTTGTAACTAATCCCAGGATAATTCACATAGCCAGAGCCTGGCTTTCACACCAAATGACCTTGCCCCAAAAATCACACTTAGGAATGCCCAAAACAAGCAAACACTATTTACCACAGCCTGGTAGAAAGCTGAAATATGAGCTCACAGAAAAAAAATGACCTTGTGAGGGAAGTATTTATTGCTGGGGAGTTTATGTTGTACGCAATTTAGCTGCACCGGTGGAGTTCTGCACTCTCCAAGTGCATTCTTTTGAGTTACAGTCTGTGAGGAGATGAAGCAAAAAAAACCTCTTTATTTACAGACTCAACATAAGACTCAACATAAGTGCTTAACTCGACTCCCACAATCTATTGGGGATCTGAACTACAGTAAATGTATAAAGTTGTTCAGCTGAGCCTTTCATGAAATGACTGCTGCCAAAGACATTAAAATACCTTCAGTGATCTAAAGCACAACAGCTGTTATGTGACATTATGAAAGTAGTTTGGAAAGCATCCTGATTCAGTGGTCTGGTCCTTTAAATTGGTATGAGTGTAAGATATCAGCATGAAACGGTGGGAAAGAGCCAGCTGGGTTGGACACTCACTTCTTTTCAGGGTTCACATACAGTAAAACACCTCACACACCACTGCCAAACGGGTCTACCAGCACGTTCATTCCGTCAGTCCGGGCGAAAACTGACAAGAAGAGAGACAAGTGATAACTTCTGTTGGCGTGTTAACCGGAAGATGGCAGGTAGGCAGTGAACTGTATAACACTGAATTCCTGCCACATACTTACATACCTTCAATGTGTTTGTTGTTCAGACCAGGTGCTACTGTGGGCCGTTGGCCTCTCTGCGGGTCTTCTCTTTCTGCTGCTGCTGGGGCTGACGGTGTGCTACCTGTGGAGGAAGAAGAAGAGGAAGGGTCAGAGTCAGTACGAGGAGCTGCCTTCTCCAGCGCCTTCTCTCCCAGTGGACTCTGCTCCGGTGATACTGGTGTCTCAGAGCTCCCTGGCCATGTTAGTACCATGAAAAAATTAGTTTTATCTTCCATTTATGCAGAGCAGTGACATGGAGAACCATTTAAACCAAGAATACAGGAAGACACGGCCGGACATCATTCAGCTACAATTAACAAGTTTCTCTACTGCGATAAGAGAACATCCAATAGTACATTTTTCCTCTGTGTGACAGCCCCCAAGAGATCCCTTTCACCTTGCCTCCTCGATTCGTGACACAAAACCAGTGTGACCCGGAAGAAGAGGAGGAGATAAAGATGGAGGCCCAGAGGGACATCCTGGCCCATCGTGGGTCACTCTGCGTAAGCCGTAGGTCATCACTGCCTTTATTTGTGAGCGTGTCAAAATGGCTTTCATCCTTTTTTGGAATTTTAAAGTGGAATTCAGTCATGTCAAATCTAAATTTAAGAGTAATGCAGATACTAATTCCCATTCCTACAGCCATGAATTAAAATGGAGTAAAGGTAAGCTAACGCCTCCAAAATGTTGCAGTAGGAAGTATAAACTAAAATGTAATTACTCTCATAATGTACCTCAAAAAAAAATTGATTTTTATTCACTTATTTGTATTGCATCATTATGTCCCTGTGTGGTGATAAACCACTTGAGCTGAAATGATAATTTCCTTGTTTTCCTCATTTGATACGGTCTGTGCAGCAGAAATTTTGTCATGAAAGGTTAGATAATAAGCTCTGTGCACCTACATTTTCTTGTAATAATATGTAACATATTGATTCTTCAGTCTCATCGCCCGGTCATGATGAGGATTGTTTTCTCGTGCTGTGATCCATCCATGACAGTCTCCAAAGAACGAATTCAGAAACTTCTAAAAAAACCTAAAGAACCAATTCTGGCGACTCGCAGGGGAGGGGCTTAATGTTGAATAAGGATATTTAACATTCTGATGCATCAACTTGTCGCGACCTTGTACAAGTAGCTCCTCCTCTTCTTCCTGGGAATCTGTGTCTGGTTGACACATGTATGGCTGTTTTACTCCAATGTAAGAACTTGCTACAGTGCAGCGTATAGTAGACTAGTTTAAAAGTTGGAAGAGGAGAATTAAAAGAATAAGTACTTTTACGTCTACTCTTATCTTATACTTTTTGCCGTGTAAGATTTTCCTGTCCTAACATGAAGTAAACCCTGCTTCCATCAGGATGGTTCCCAGTTGGGACGGTTCTGGCTGGTCTCTACTCCGATCCCACTCTTAGTGAGGTGGTGGCCCCTCCTCCGGGCATGGCCACCCGTCTCTGCTTCTCCGTGGAGTACCGGCACAGCAGCGAGCAGCTCAAGGTCTCCCTGCTCCGCCTCGGCAACCTCCCGCCCCGCTTCCATGGCAACGTGACGCTGGTGGAGCTCCGGCTTCTCCCCGACGACCGGAGGCCACGTCAGGCCAAGGCCCGGGGCACAGGGCCCGACCCAGAATTCAACGACTGCTTTGTTTTCCAGGTGAGAACGCAACACAGAGTATTTAAAACTGCTGAGACACAACAGCTGGGCAAGGAACAAATAGCTGTATATACAGAATATATGCAAGTGTTTAAAACCCTTGGCCCCA
>KV751350.1:77088-91124 GCA_001698575.1 Mola mola | reverse complement strand
TATATATTACGTTATTATGAATAACTTTATAATAATCACATTATTATTTCCCATGCACACATTCATGCAAAGCATGAATGTTGCTGGTCTAGTTGTTTGAGGTGGAGCTAAATTTTTAATTATTGGTACTGTAAGATATGATTATTACAGATTAATCTGGTAATTATTTTCTTCATTAGTCAATTGATTGGTTTGAATTTCTGAAAATATAATGATGTATTTTCACAAATGAGTAATTCCATTTGCAAAGTGACACTTTGCACATTTTGTCCAACCAATAGTGTAATATTCAAAATATGTTTAATACACTTTATAATAAAGGTACATTAATTAACATTGCTTAATGCAGTAATAAGCATTTAATGACCATTAATGTATCGTGTAATCACTAACACTAACAGTCCTCAGGCAAGCTAAGGTATTTATTCAATTAACAACTAATTCAACTCACAATGAGAAGAAAGAGTACAATAAGAAGCAGTTTGACACTGAGAGACACGTAGCCTTTACACATCATTTATTAACATGAATAAACCATTTATTAATGCCCTTTTTAACCCTTATTGTCAAGTTGAAAACATGTATCCCTTTCATGGCGTTTAATATCATGGCTTTAAACTATTTGATAAAGGATGATTTAGTTTCTTGGTTAGTAAAAGATTATTTGGTACATTAATTCATCGTTAGTAAATGTTTATTACTGCGTTAACTATTGTTAATTAATGTACCCTTATTGTAAAGTGTTTGCAATAATCAATTCTTCCTCTTCGTCGTCCTTTTCTTATTATTATATTATTGAAATGATTAAAGGACTATCACATTTATGATGGTGAAACCATAAAATATTTGTATTTGCAATCATTTTTTTAACTAATTGACAAAACTGTAAGCTAAAATTTTATTAAAGTAAAACTGTTTCCTTCTGAATTGTAACTGACTAGATGTGTAGTATGTAGTATGTCAGTATGTACTTGACCTGTCCCTGTTCCCAGCAGCGTGTCATGGTCTCACACTCGTGGTGCGTATTTGCTCTGCAGGTGTCGGTGGTGTGTGTGCCTCAGAGCACCCTGAGTGTGTGTGTTCTGAGCGTGGAGCAGGAGGGCAAGCGCCGTGCGGTGGGCAGGGTGCTGTTCCCCTTGGAGGGGGAGCTGGGTCAGGCCGGCAGGGTGCTGTGGAGGGACCTGGAGACGGAGGATGACACGCAGGTACACGCAGGTGCACAGTGGACATATGCGTGTGGTCATAAAGGATCAATAAATGATTATTCTGTCATTATTGATGTGTGTCAGTATTCAGAGCTGGGCGACGTGCAGATTTCTCTCAGCTACAGTCCGGCTCTGCAGCGCCTCTCAGTGGTGGTTCTAAAGGCTCGAGGCCTCCAGCTGCTCATCGACGCTGGTATGTAACCCCGCCTGGCGATATGCTTTTGTGATTTAGATTTATTGCGATTTTTTAAAATATTGCGATACTTACAAGAATTGACTTTTTTTTCCCCCACCGCCTGGATTACGTCAGCGTCTGTGTGTTCCTCAGATGTGTGCGTCCAGGTGAGTTTACAGATTCACACTCAGGTGGTGAAGACGAAGCGCAGCTGTGTGGTGCGAGGCGGAAACGACACCCATTTCAGCCACAGGATGACTTTTAAGCTCCGCCCACAGCACCTGGACGAGGCCTGTCTGAGGTTTGAGCTGCAGCAGCCAAACCACATCAGCTCAGGTGAAAGAGTCAGCTTAGCGCTCATGATTTTTTAAATTTAGAACTCAGCATCATATTCATTGATTGCTTTGGATTGCTGAGGGTCTGAGCTCCTTCAGAGACATAAAACTTTATTTAACCCAACAATGTGTGGAACCGGTGCACTGAAAATCTGATCCTGCGAAATACCTTAAGCCTCAACTGTATAATAAAACCCACTAAATTAATTTCTAATGTCACTTACAGGGTGTTAAGTTGTTATGACTTTGCATCACAACGTACTCGAAGAATCAAGAGTCAGTGCTCAGAGCCTCATTTTAAGCTTTGGGTTTTGAGACCTCAGGAGGCATCTTAGTAAATCACGAAGGCAGTTTTTTTTTTTTAATGAGAATGCCGTAAAATAAAATTTTATATCCCCCTCACTGTTTTGACACTGGATGCCTTGTATATTTTGTTCATCTCAGAATGGCGTTTTGGATAACTCTGTGGGCATAAAGTAACAAATAATTGAGCAAAATGTATATTTTGTTTAGGTATTTCCTTTAAACAGTCCTTTATGTTTAAGTAATATTAGGAGGCTAACATCAATTTTGAAGTTTGGTGTTTTAAAAGCCAAAAAAGTGAGGCTTTTTTTTGTTTGTTGAGTTTTAAACTCTGAATTGTTTGGTGGGAAAGTCGAACAGATTTTTTTGGCTGCTAAACGAGAGAGATGAGATTTTCTCATATATTTTTCTGTCATGCAGAGCCTCCGGCCCTTCTGGGAGTGTTTGTATTGGGTCCCTTCATGTATGCCAGGGGCCCGCAGCTGCAGCACTGGATGGACATGGTCAGCTCGCCACAGGAGCCCATCAAACGGTGGCACGGACTGGGCCGAGCCTCCTAACACCTTAACCACATACAGTGTATATACCCAAAGTTCGATACAATAACAACTTTTACTATCATGTCTTTAAAATGTTTTTGCGTTCTCAGAAGCAACTTTAATACAACTTTTATCCACATTCTAATATGTAACCTTTTCACATTTTTGGTTGTCTTTTTTTTTTTTTAGAGCAGCATTATCTCTAGTTTAGAACTCTCACTAATCACTGGTAGTTTATCTGAATCATTCAGTTTTCTGTCTCTTTTTTAATTCCATAATCACAGCAAAAAGAAATTATACTGACATCTGGGGAAAAAATATTGTCTTAGCTATCGTTGTAGCTGGCTGTCTTAATTAAATCCTATTATTGCATCTTGAAAAATAAGAATATCGTGGAAAAGTTCAGTTTTCATCATTTCATCCAAAATAAATACTGTCTTAAAGTTTAAATGTTTTTAAAACTGTTTCCATTTTTAATTATCTGATGGAAATTAAAATGTCAAAATTTTTATTTTGCGTTACATTGATATTTCTTTTAAAGATTGTTATAACCTTTGAAACTTTGAGAGCTGGCAAAGGCAAACCTTTTTTTTTTTTTTAACCTTTTTTTCGTCCTATTTTGACTTAATAAGAATTTTGTTTTGACATAAGAAAATCGGTAGTGAATTTCATTAGCATTTCAGGTGCCCCTGTAGTTGTCCAGCAGGGGGCGATATGCACCTTTCTGTCAGCGTGTACAGCTGCGGTTCGAAGCACCGAGCGGCGAATGCGGAAGTGAATGAGTTGCTGTCGTGGACGTAATTGTAAAGCTGTATAGCTGTATTAAAAGTTAATAATTCTCGTATTGATGTTGAAGTCTGGTCTGGCAGCATGAAGATAAATGAGAACACGTTACTGGAAGGACAAAATGTCGTGCTGGTCCCTTACAACGCAGACCACGTGCCCAGGTAGTGTCATCTAAACCATAATTGTACTTAAGCGCGTGATTGAAGTTAGCAACCATTCACGTACATGAGAACATGAATGTATCTCATCTCAGACAGTTCAAAAATAAATAAAGATCCTACCTAATACTTATGAGGTTTTATCCCATTATACACTAACTTTTATTATTAAATTCTATAGCTATGTGCGGGGCAGCAAAAGTAATGAGGCACAGCAGATGATTGTGGTCCTCTGGCATTAGTAACTAACACTTTTAATTAAAGACACACCCTATCAACCGCGTCCAAATTGGCTGATACATCCCCAGTTCTGTATCAGAACACTAAATCTGCACAATATCCAGTTATCAGATACGTGGAGTTGGATTAAAGCTACAGTATTTGCCTCTGGTGTTTAGTACCAGTAGTGTAACTAAGTAGGGTTACTCAGGCACTCGGTTTTAAAGTACTTTTACTTTAGTTCGGTATTTCTATTGTGGCCACTTTCAGCTTCAACTCTGTCAGACTTTGGAGGCAAATATTACACTTTTACTCAACTACAACCATTAGACCTAACATATACAGTGCATACATGGAAAAATAAGTACATTTACTTTAACTTTTGTTGCTTAAGGAAATTTATTGCAAAGAAAAATGTGAATACCAGAAGTATATTTCATATCAGATACTTAAAGACTTTTATACTCCCATGGGATTCATATGGGTGATTTTCACTTTTACCAGTCATTTTTCTGCATGATAACTACACATTTTCTCAGGTATGAGTTTAGGGTACTTTTTATAATGCTGTGTAATAACTTAGTTGAACATTTGGATTACTATTTACTTTACAGTACTTTAGAGTGACTATTAGATCCAAGCCACAGTCAAAAGTGTTGATTTTAATCAACACTGAAATGAACACTTTCTTTGAATTTCACGCACCTGAAATAAATGAAATAATAAATGTTCTGGCCAAAATACGTTTTCATGTCCTAGGAATTAATAAATGAATGAATATTCTAAGACATTTACATTCTTAAGCCGACATCTACAGTCAGCACATGACAGCCTGCTGTGGTGTAATAGCCATGGGAGGATTATCAGGTGTGACTTTAATCAGGAGCTTCCCCTGTTTTTTTCTGCTCCTTTCAGGTATCACGAGTGGATGAAGAGTCCTGAGCTGCAGCAGCTGACTGCTTCAGAACCACTGACCCTGGAGCAGGAGTATGACATGCAGAGGAGCTGGAGGGAGGACAACGACAGTAAGGGGCCATATGCATGTAATGCTCACACAAAAACGACCTTTTCAACCCTCATAAAAGTCCTAAAGAGCCTCTTTTATTGCTGCTGATTAGCAGCATATCAGAAAATCATATTTAAACGCAGGTCAGTTAATCTGTAATAGCTACCTTTTACTTATCACTCGGAGTTGTTTGCGTCTAGCTTTTGCAAATAATAATTGACTATAATATGAAAATAAGTGGTGGCACCATCCTGAGGTCAGAAACATTTGAAATGTTTCTACCTTGTTTAAAATAAAGCTAGTATATTGTAATTTTATGTTTTCAGAGTGCACTTTTATCATCTTGGACAAGCAGCGGTGGGCTGACACCAGCATGGAAGAGGAGCAGTGCATGGTGGGAGATGTCAACATCTTCCTGACCAACCCCACAGACCCGACCTTGGCCGAGCTGGAGATCATGATCGCAGGTGGACGGCCGACGTCTTTGTCTTATAAGTTATTCAGAAGCGACGGCAAAAGATTATCAAACACACGTTTTCATGTTTTACTCTGACGCAACACTATTTTCATGTCGTTGTTGTATTTTTAATTTTCTCTGACACTCATCAAGCTTGTTGTTTTTATCAGATCCCAGCTACAGAGGCAGGGGCATCGGGAAAGAGGTGACCCGTATGATGATGAGCTACGGTGAGCAGCTTGTACAGTTTGTAGTCACAAAACAAAATGTCCAAACACATCAAATAACTTTGAACAATAGAGAGACATGCAGACAAGGATTTGGGCTATATATGAAAAAATATTTAAGTCAGGGGAATGTGTGGAAAATGCATTTTTCTTCAAATGTAGCCATTTTCTGCTCAGAATTCTGAATTCTTTTAAGGTCTTTAAAGTTTGTTTTGTTGGAATTCAAACAACAAAGTCAGGATTCTGAGGGAAAAAAATCTGAACTGAAATTTTCCACTTTTTCTCCCAAGTCAAAATGTTTTCATAAGTACTCTAAACTGTGGTCCTAATCCTCCACTTTTTTCTCAGAACTCAAAAAATATTTTTTTTTTTTCCCACAGAATTTTAAAAGAAAGATTTCTGATTTTTTTTCAGAGAAAAGATATCAGTAAGTCTGAAAAAAGTCAGAATAATTCTCAGAATTCTGACTGTTTTTGTGCAGAAGTCTGAGAAATAATATATTAGATATTTCTAGGTGTGAATTTTGAGTTTTTCCATTTTTTTTCTCAGAATTCTAAGAAACAGATTTTCATGTAATTGAAAGATTTCTGTCAGATCTCTGGCTATAAATTCAGAAGTCTGAGGGAAAAAAAGTTATATTCAAAGAAACAAACGTTTTTCCCCATAGTTTTGATACAACACAATGAGGACTCGGTGGGTTTGGAGTGCTGAATAACCCGAGAGAGCTGCTGCTGTAATATAATTGATAAATTTTTCACTGAATGGTGGCGATCGCTGTGTTTCTGCCACTAGGTGTCGCCAAACTCGGGGTCAAAAATTTTCAAGTGAAAATTGGCCTGGACAACCAGGTCAGCATCGCCATGTTCAAGAAACTCCACTTCCAGGAGGTAAGAAAAATCCCATCACGGCCCTGTGCGCATGAGATACGAGCTTCACGTCGTCCCGGTGTGTGCTGCAGGCGTCGGTGTGCACGGTGTTCAGGGAGGTGACCCTGGAGATGACGGTGGACGAGTCAGTCCGGATGAGGCTGCTGGAGACGGTCGTCCTGCAGGAGAGAGACTACAGACAGACCTGCACCAACAGACACGAGCTGCTCTCTTAGTGAGGCACTGCACTCGCTCACCCCAAAGCCCTGCAGCTGTGACTTCACTCAGCCTGAAACTGAGAGCTGGTGTGTCGATAACACTGATGCATCACATGCAAATCACTGCATACACTTTAATATTCAGGTATGGATTCCATATGTGGGTATTTTAACTTGGGGATATTGTTCCACCCCTAAAAGTAAAATATTGGCATTTTTACAATCTGTTTAATATATGATGTTATGTTTGCGGTGCTTGTCACAATATGGTCAAAAGTATGTGGACAGCTGAATATAGACCTTCTGCTGTGACAACCTCCACCCTTCGAGAAGACTTAAATACCAGTAAATGTAGTTTAGGTTGTGTGGTGAAGTGTACCTTCAGGGGTTAAAAGACATGCAGAAAGAAGTAGCATTTAAATTTTCTGGCGCACGGATAAGTGAAGCACGTCTCTCATGCATTACTGGGACGTATTTGTCTCAAGTTCCTCTTGATTGCTGCATTTCTCATCATTTTCTCATCTGGAGCCGGAAAACCTGGCAGTTAAAATCAAATGTCAACTGCAAGAGCTTTATTGAATAAGTCTAATATCGCGCCACGTGACCCCCGAATGTAAAACGGAAGGTTGTAAATGTCCCATTCGCTCCAAATGCAGAATGCAATATTTGTGTGATATTAAAACATATTTTTGTGTTTTTTTCTTATTTGACATGTTAAAATCCCAGTGAAATTTCTGGTTTTTAGATTATGAAATTTTTATGTTGGTGTCATCATTTTAACCAACTTAAATTTCACTCATTCTTTGTGGCAAAACTGAAGAATCCACTTCAACAGCAACTTCCTATAAATGCACGTCTGTCAGCTCCAGCGGGTTAAATGACGGTTTTATTGTTCTCATGGCGAATGTGGTCAGCCGTCATGTTACCACACGAGCTCATTCACATAATGTTTGAGGCATTCACTATGCAGGTCAAAAAGTCGAAGTGATATCACGTCAGAGAAAGTGTCAGTGGTTTTCTACTTATTTGTTTAATTTATCCATGACGACGTCTTTGCATGTAACAGTTGAACACCCATCACACATGTACGTGTCTCGTTTCAATGCTACTTTTGCTGCTTAAATTCAACATAAAAGCTGCAAAGTACTTAAAAGTTTTTATTGTTTAGATCATATTCTTTAATCATTTGTTATTTTAGGCTATGTAATATTGATGTGTGTCCAGATTTTATCCCATTTTAAATTTCTAACTCAGTAAGATTTTCCAGTAATGAAGCTGTATTCACCATCACTTGTCTTCAGTTACAAGAACAGACAGAATGCTCGTTTCTTGCAGTGCACAGCCATTTATTGACACTGACGATGTTGGAGCACGGACAGAGCTGTACGAGAACCACACCAGCAGAGGCAGCTTTTTTTGTTTGTCTTTGGTCTATTTTTGTCAGAGATGCATGAAAGATGAACATTCACCTGTCAAACTGAGAGAAGAGTGAAACATTCTGCGAGTTGTGTCAAACTACAGGAAAACAAAAAGACTTTGGATTGCATTCCAGATGGTTCAGACCTTCTCTTAAGTCGTGGCTGCTTTTACAAGTGATACCCCTGAACAACAAAACATGTTCTTTGTGGCAGACCTAACGTTTTGCAAATGGTGCTGCTGCGTTTTTGAAATCCTCCTACGCTCCCTGCAGCCTGACAGCTGCTCCAGAGACTCCGGAGACCCAGTACAGACTGATATATTATGATAGATGCATTATATTTGTGATAAAACTGTCTAAATGTGCGCTGAATTGTCTCAGTACAGTAAATTATTGCAGGCTTGGTGTCTTTAGATTGTACAGAAATAACTTGAGAGCAGTGAGTCTGGGTAAAGTAAGCAAAAGGTTTAAAACATGCAACATTATGGGTATATGGTCCTTTTAATGCAGTCCGTGCATTACAGCCCGACTGATCGCGGATTTTTGAGCCTAAAACAGCATTTATTTTTTATTGATTGATTGATTTTTAAACACAAACTAGAGCAACATTTGGTTAGTCAATAGGCGACAGAATATAATTAGTAATATTACTCTGGTGTTCCATCAGTGTAATAAAACTGTTCTACATGATCTCAAATACGTCTTTGGCCTTTTTTTTTTTAATGTGACTGTATTAAGATAAAAGTCTTTGCATGTTTCAGTTTGGCTGTAGTTTATCTGCAGGACGGTGAGATTTCGCAGGTGTGACTGAAGTGAGACGTGGCTCGACTCTGCAGTGCAGCACAGACACGTGTCTCAAACACGACCCACTTAGAACACAAAACCAGCTCCAAGTTCCGTTCGGCTCACACCACGACACAGACAAGGATGCATTTAAGACGATTTTCTTTTCTTACTTAAAAACAGGCTGTAGTACAAAGAGGGTACAAGGGTGACAACAATTCCATAGGAATTTAAGATGATTTGAACACATTTGTTCTCCCACCTTCATCTGTCGGCACAGACTCTTCACCAGTGACAGGGTGGGGGGTTGCAGGGTTGTCCATCTTAATTTCAGGATTTCAGAATTCACAGGTATGACAGAGAGAACCTGCAGCTCTGGAAGTTGACGGAGACTGAAGCTTAGTTTAGTTCTTGGATGCCTGCATGGACTCCAGAAGCTCCCTCGCCACCGCCGACAGGTTTTGCACCAGCTGTCTGACCACACCCTCCTGCTCTCTGGCCCACAATAGGCTGTCGTCCACGGCGACGTTTACCGGCGCACACACGGCTTCCTTCCTCAGGTCAGTCAGGCGGCAGACGGTGGCGGCTCCGGCCAATCCCAGCAGCAGCAGGAGGAGGAGCTTGAACATCAGGCCGATGAAGGAGCGCCGCGGTTTTTGCGACGATTCCAAAACAACTTTTTTATCTGTGAAGAGGAAGAATTCGGGGGGGCAGAAAACAGGTCATTTGGTAAACATCAATATCACTAAGCTTCTCACAAACTCATCTCTGACTATAGTTTGATTTTTTGACAAACCGGCTCCTGAAGATTTTCTTATATTTTCTAACCAAATGTGAGATATTAAAATGACTGAAATCTGTCTGATACACTGCTAATTTCTGTCCTGGGAATGGAGAATTCAATTGTCGATCATTCATCATCTTTGTTTACTGTTCAAGCTTTCAACAGTCGGACAGCTGCAGTTGTTATATTTTGGTTTGTTTCTCTTCATCTTCTAGGTTTATGAGTTTTGTGAACTCATTGTTACTTCTGTGTTAACTTTTCAGGCTCTCTGAGGTGATTGTAGCTTCCTGTCTGGCCTACACACACTTTTGTTCACTAAGTTCCCCGTTTAAATCCTGATTTGAGGTATTTTATCATGGGGGGAAAAAGTTACTCGGTGTATCCAGAAACTACACAAAAGCTTAATAATACACTAATGTTCACTGTGACAGTTTGCCTTTTTCAAGCAAGTTTCAATTCTGCAAATATTTGAAAATTACACAACCAAACTGCAACAGCAACCTGAAATGTGGCAAATCAACCTAAATTAGTTCCTACTTAACGCCTCGCAGTCATACAATAATATAATCCCTTGCAAAAAAGATTGAACTCTCCCTTTAGGAGTCCCACCTGCAGCCTTAACGTTCTTTTTCTTCTTCTCCTCGCTCTTCTTCTTCTGCTGTTCCCGTGAAGCAGCAGCCGCCACCTGAGCGTTGTACTCCATCCTCCTCCTCTCCTTCTCCTCTGCCTTCTCCCGCTTGCGCGCCTCCTTTTCTCTGGCCTCCCGCTCCCGCTGCTTCGCCTCCCTCTTCCTCTCCAACTCTGACGGAGACGCAAACAAACGACAAATGTGTTTGTCCCAGCATAAATAAAATCTGCTTCATCCTCAGCGGATCAAACTCTAATGACACTAAAAGCACAATCAGTACCATCATCTCCCCGTAGTTACCAGAGAAACACAATTAATGTAACGACATGTGTCATGTTGTGACAACACAAAACAAGGTAAAGGACGCAGCTCAGTTTGATTGGACTTAAATGAGAAAAATTCGCAGCCACCAAAACGGTGAAAAATACAGATAGAGACAGGAAGTGTGGTGCAGACACACAGTCAGTTATTTTGCTTTTTTGAAAGCTTGGATATGTTATTTATTTTTTGGTATCATTGGGCAATGGAATATTGAAATTCATTATTATTCTGCATTCCCTCTTTGTGTGTCTTTTATCTGCTCTTGTTATTCTGTGATGTATACATGTCACACTTCACCGAGCTGTTTTTGTGTCGGCGTGTGCTGTCTCATGTTTTTTCCCTGTTAATGGTCCATTGTGTGAGATTAATTAATGTGATGCTCCATACGAGTTGGATCAATACAAAAAAAAACAACACAAAGATGGGCTGTGTCGCCGATGGAGCTCACGGCAGGCAGTTTTTCATAAATGATGGGAGGCTGTTTTTCGATAAATAAGACCTCCTACTCCTGAAGTAGAGGATTTGGTACTTCTTTCAGAGTCTCAGCTGTGAATTACTTGGATTTAAACCAACAACCGATCAAAAAATAAGAAAATAAACACTGCAAACGTGTCCATACATTTAGTGTTATTTGTCATAATCAAGAAAGTACTGAGTTTTTAAATCTATTCATGAAAACACTGAAATTATGCTGAAGCTCGAATAAAAAAAACAATCTGATGCCCACCTTTTTCTCTTAAAAGCTGTTTCTCTCGTGCACGATCGGCGTCTTCCTGAAGACCCCTCATGTGCTGCAAGACCTGAAAGGAAGGTTTGAGTTGCACTGTTTTAGCTCTCTTACACTGTGGACGGCTTTATTGATCTCTTGCGTGTCTTTCTCACTCTGGAGGCACACTGTTTGCACTGCTTCTCATCCAGACAGTCTCCCGCTGCCTTGGCCAGGCTGGGCTCCAGCGGGTTGTCCTTCAGATCCAACCACTTCAGACTCTGGAAGCACAGACACACACAGTTTGAGGAAACACTGTCAGGAGAGGAGATCGAAACCCTGCACTCATCAAACACTGTGATGTTTAACTACATTTAGCACAATATTGTGTTTTAAAACAAACAAGGTGTGATAAGTGAGCTTTAGCTCTGCAGCGGTCTTTGTGCTAAGCTAAGCTAATTTGCTGCTGATATTCTTACTGAGGTTTAAGCACCTAACGAACGAAAGGCACCAACCCTGAGCTGAGAGAAGCTGATGGGCAGGGTGGTCAGCCTGTTGTTGTACAGGTCCAGATGCTGAAGGCTGGTCAGGTGCCCCAGGTCATCTGGCAGACAGCTCAGCTGGTTTTTACTCAGATCCACCTTCACCAGGTGGGTCAGGCTGCAGAACTCGGGCTGCACAAAAGAAACCCAGCCAACAGAAAATAGCTTAAAACTCTTCTGTTTTTTTAGTGACACTATTGGAAATTCTGCAAGTAAAGTTAATGTTTGGCATGTGGATATCTGCATTTATTTTTATATATTCGTATATATGAGGTTATAAACACAAATTCAGATAAAGGAAATGTCTCAAAAGAATGTTGTCACAGGGTAAAAAGTAAGAAAAGACGAGTGTCATCTAAACCAGTGCAACTCAAAAACAATATGTAAATATGTAAATAAAACAATTGTTTTTTTTAATCATTTCATTACATATAAAGTGAAATATTTCAAGCCTCTTTTAAAAAAATTTGATGATTATGGCTTATACAATTAGAATGAAAATTTCTAATATTTTGAGATGTGTTTTCTTTAAACTTCGGACATTAATGTTATCAGTAAAATGTTGGAAGCATTTCAGTTTACATGTGTCTAGAATATTTGAAATGTTCACTTTCTTAAAATAACTAATGAAAAATCACAATATTCTAAAGCACGTAGATGGAAAAAAAACCCTCAAGATTCAAATGAATCCTTATTACATTTGGGCTAATTCCCCTTAATTTATTGGTGAACATAACTGCATTATTTTTGCAACAATTCAGACCATCTTTGAAGATGTGAACAATATTTACTCTTTCATATTTAACAAAATAAAGACAAAGCAAAAACTTGAATATAAAACATTTCAATTTAATCAAAGTCTGACTGTGGTTCCAAACCTATATTTTAGAGGGTCCCAAGATAAATATATGGCACAGTGAAATAATAAGAATAAATTAAGATTCACTGTAATAGTTTTTCAATTGCTGACTAAACTGTCAGAGTGAGGCGAACTGCTCACTAACCTGAAAGACTAAAATGTTCCTGATTTTATTTCATTTCCTGAAGACATCAGGTCGGCCGTAATCTCTATAAAATCACTTCTTAAGACTTGCTTGATTGGAAAGCCTACCTTAGTTTAACTTGAGTTTTAGCTATCCTGTATTTACCTGCATCAAATTGGTTTTATCTATTTTTTTTCAAACCTGTTGCTTTTATGACGAAGCTATTTCATTTGGTCAATATGTCTATTTTTATTTTGCTGCTTGTAAATCTCAGTATATAATGCGTATTTTGAGAAGTGCTCTATAAATAAGGATTATTATTAATAATTGTATTAATGTCTAAATTGAAGCCACAATAACTGGTGAGGGATCAGAAGCACACATAGCTTCTTTTGTAAGGGGTCACCATAGGTTGAACCTTCAATGTAAAGGGTCAAATGGTGCGTTTAAGTGCAATACGTGTTTGTACTTACTGGAAGGGAGGTAATGTTGTTGCAAGACAAATCCACAACAGTGGCTTTGGTGGATAAAGCCTGTTGGGATAAATTAAAGCGTGGTCAATTTCATGTTTTCTGCATTGCATAAGAATTTAGGCAGTAAGAAACACGCAACCACAGCATGGTAGATTGTCACATTTCCTACACAAACCGGCATACAGAGTCGATGTAAGTGAACTTACCAGCTCTCTGACTGGCACCTCGGTGAGGTTGCACAAGCTCAAATCCACTTCATTTCCACTGATTTTATCCTTCAGGTTCAACACTTTACTGTTTTTACTCATTCTGGAGTGACGACACGGGGGGGTGGGGGGGGGGGGGGGCGGCGAGAACAACAAACACGAGTTAATTTTGAACCAATTTCAACAGTTTTTTGTAACGAACGTGTAAACACTTTTGACTGGCAGACACCAGGAAGCCCCTTTAACGTTAACGCTTCATGCCATTCGCTCACCTGTTATCAAAGCTGTGTCCAACTACGCCAAAAGAAGGGAAAAAAATAGGTCCAGGTAGTAAAAATGAAGAAAGTGTGTGCAAATCGCTGTTAAGTCTGTATTTGTAGCAGCACAGACAGCTTCAATGAAAATCCACGTCATTGATTAAACAGCAGGGCGGTAGTCTTGTAGCGGAGAGCGCCACCTATAGCTCAGGAGGACACATTACTCAAAAAACCACAACATTTCACCTCAAAGGACAAATTAATGTCCTTGTTTTTGATCAGAAATAAAATCAGAATGTTTTTTGTTTCCGTCATTTATTTCTGCATCACACAGTCTCCAATACATCTCTTCAGACCCACAACAATGCTGCCACATCATGATTTAGTTACACTTACAATTGCTTAAAAGCTTCATCATTTAAATATTTCAATTATGTTCCTG